>JACJUY010002044.1:40659-81552 GCA_014220935.1 Platorchestia sp. MABIK
TTGAATCAGAAGTCATCGTTAATTTTCAAGTCATCATTTCTATATTAAATTAAGAATTTGGAAGCCTGTTTATTTGATCCTTTGCAGTTATTTTGCCATTAATCATCAGAAAAGTCGAACATCAGAAAATTATTGAAAATACGTCATCGGAAATAAATGACTATAAATACGATCTAAAGTAATAACAGCGAGGAACGATCATTAAAGTGGTGGCTGAACGATGGAATTTGAGTTTGCTGTAATATAAAATGATATCTTCGAATCACACACGCACGAAAGATCATTATACTTCTTGGGCATGCTGCAGTATGAATGATTCGAGAAGCTGGTGCAAAACGGATTCTCACCTATTCTTTCTAGGCCGTAACACCGACAGATACCAAGAACATTTATCAGTAGATCAGAACAGGGATACAAGATAGGCTTAGACTCTGCACCAAATTCAAATGTAGACTTTTTCAAATGAGATTGAAAGACTGCAATACATGGTTTCCAGATGCTATGTGTTTTTGATAGCCAGATTTTACAAACGGTAAAATTTGGGAATTTTGACTAAGCAAAATCTAAGCCTGCACACTATCATGGGGGATATCGTACGCATAATTCCAGCATAAGATGTGCTAAATTTAGTACTAGAGAGGACCAATGGATTTAGATTCGACGTCTTAGACAGCTCCACTTCAGTTAATCTAGCTTTAATTAGGCCTCTAGAGCGAGGGGTTGACGATAACGGTGAGCCTATCACTCGATACGTAGAATCTCACAGCTCATGTCATATAATGAGGACTAGTGAGCTGAAATCGTGAAGGACACAATCAAGTCGTCCACACTAACCCTAACACGAGGTGATAAATTCAGTGAACATTGCTAACTGAAATGTGGAATAGGTCTGCAAAATGCCAACCAGTCGACTGTAGGGCGGAGACAGTCGCATTATTTGGTGTACCGCCTCAGTATCCAACTGCAAAGAACAGGAGTTTTACCTCCGGTGTAGCTCTGCACACGGTCCATCCCTACCGTAGCCAGTCACTTATCGTATTATTCTTACTGTCGAAGTCGTTGTTCCTAATGACAACTTCACCCTCGAACAAAGCGAGCTCTCAACGACGTTTACAACAGTGGCACTCGTTAACGATACACAGGATACCAAGTTTAGAATCAAGTCAACTCCGTTACTTTTTCGTCAGTCAAGTGAATGAAGACTGCTCTGTAATTACCACAAAATTTACATAAAAATCAATTTTTGATTGTATTCACAAATTATTTTTCTCAATGTAACAAAGAAACTTAACTTTCATAAAAGACGGTTCACTGTCGTGATGAATCATAGTCCATACATAAATATGAGATTGCAAGCATAGTATGATTAGATGACAAACCTCCCTAACCACTGTATGCCCACACGCTGTACATAAAAACAGCATGCTTGAAAGAAAATATATATAACAAGATTAAAGATGAAGAGAACAGTAATAGCTGCTGAATAAAATGATAGCAGGGGGAAAATGTTGGGCGTAATAAAAAATAAACATTAACTAAAAGACCTACCTACCAAACTTTCAGTTCGGGCGCGCCAATTTCCATAAACATATCTCGAGAAAAGCGAATCCGAGCACACCGATAGCAAAGCTCAAACACTAACCTCATTTCGAACACAGAAAGAGGATGTCAAAGCAGCGGAGACAACATCGAAAGCCGCTGCACGAGTGTACAGTGAAAGTTCCGCGTGTCCGAGGAAGCAGATAGGCAGCATAGGGAACCAGTCTCAAAAGATCGCGTGCGCTCAACACAAGGGAGAAAAACTCGCTTTCTTCACCAGGGAAACCATGAGGTTGGTTGGCCAGGTGCAACACTTGAGAGAGAAACCTGCAGCAACGTGATAGGCCGCCGTAGTGCTTAACACTTTGGTTGCGACGTGAGTCATTTTTGGTCACTGAGGGAGTATTCACTATGCTGCTGATCAACCAGTAGTCACAAACTCAATTTTAGACAATAATTAATCAAAACGAAATTAAAGCACGATCCAGTTAATGTTTGGTATTTTCAACATTGCTTACTATGATTTACTTTAAACTTGAATTCAGAATTAAACTTCAGCTTTACCTGCCGCAATCATAAGTGTTGATGCGAGTCCCAAAGGCGAGCTCACACACAAGTCAAATGAGTTCTGATCCCACAAAAGTTTATTTTGAGCATGGTTATTAGATGTATGATACCTAATTCTACCTTAAAAGGCGTTCAATTCGGTGCGATACGTCCTATGTTGTTAAAGCGCTAGAACCCTTTGTACTGCTAAATACTTCTTCTACAAGCACACACATGCGTGCTCAAACACAAGTTAACGTGAGTTCGGATCCCAGAAATGGTAATTATGAGCATGGATATTAGATGGATGAGACCTAATGCCATCTTCAAGGCGCTCAATTCGGCGCGATTTGTCCTATGTTATCAAAGTGCTAGTCACCTTTGTACTACTAAAGGCGTGCACATGCGTGCTCACACACAAGTCAACGTGAGTTCTGAAAGTTGATTTTGAGCTCGGTGTTAGACGGATGAGAACTACTGATATCCTGTAAGGTAATTTCAAGTTTGTGAACTTTTAGTTGCTATCACAAATACAACGAAGCTAGTTAAAGCCGCCTGGTTACCTACCACAAAGAAGACAAAAGAAGCCCGAGCGTAAGGTGATTTGAAAATTAAATTATATAATACGTTAGTTTCAGCCTCCCTAACCACAACACAGGTGTTTTCAAGAAAGGAAGGCGGAAGGCACCTCAAAATATAGCATCAAGGGACGGAGATATGAAGACAACCGAGTAAATCCAGGAACTATATATGAACGAGAAATAGGTGTTCAGAATTAACGCAACCTCATTACTGACGACGCTCATTCGTTTCAGGGATTGTGATTTTTAACACGCCAAGTGCGGCGGGTTAAACTGAAGTTCAATATCCAACTCAAATTTAGAGTCAATTGTAGAAAGAAATTTTGAAAATAGCAAACACTAACTGGATCGTGCCTTCATTTAGCTTTCATTTAGTATTTATAAATTTAGGCAGTATCTGCTGGTCGGTCAGCAGCATTATGAAAATACCCTCAATAACCACTTGTGAGTCCCGCCACACTTGATGTGTTAAGCAAGCTACTCCGGAGAGACGCAAAATCAAACAACTACTGAGTAGCTGCAACTCCACGAATTTTGATGCTCGTGCTGCCTCAACATTTAAATCAGGCACTAATACCACGGGACTAAACGCATTCACGAAGAGCTATCCTGACACAAAAAGAAAAGCACAAGTCAATTTCCTAAGTTTATTATTAGACTACCAGCAACACTTAAATACAGGAAGATGTTTTCTGGCACGCCATGAAGACGATTGAGGGCGACAGGGCAATTGATTTGAATAACGAGAGCAACAGAACGCGTACCACGTGAAAGTAAATAAGTTGATAGACCATTAAACTAACGTCCGTGAGTAGCAGCTACATGATAGAAAGTCCATGAAATTAAATCGACGTACTTGTGGAGTTGTGGCTTGCACTAAAAAACATATAATGCCTATACAGACAGAAGTCGCAAAAATACGAGCCCAAGAAAAGAAATCAAAACGGAATGAAAGGAAGAACTAAGGCATGGGATAAATCTGCCCGTTAGCTGAAATAATTAGAACTGAATAGAACTGAGCATGGCACAAATGAGAAGGAGAAAATGACTAAGGAAACTGTACATCGAAGATTCAAAACGTTACATGGAAAGGTATCACTCAAGTCTTCTGTGAAGTTTCCCACTCAAGTAATCGTAAGCATTGGAGAGGAGGAACACTTGGCCAACAGGCGTGAGAAATGAGCGGTAGGCTGCATGACGGCTGACTCAATAATTATAATTGGGAATAGCACAAAAAAATAGATGAGGAAACTAGACAAAAGAGATTTAAGACGTCCCAGAGAAGAGAATTACTCAAATAAGCATTAGAGAGGAACACTTGGCTAACGGGCGTGAGAAATGTGTGTCAACTGGCTCAATAATTATAATTGAATAGTATTAGGAACAGCACACAGAATAAATGGCTAAGGAAATTGAAGGGGACATTTAAGACACACCCAGAGAAGGGAATCACTCAAGTCAGCATTAGAGAGAAACACTTGGCTAACGGGCGTGAGAAATGTGTGTCAACTGACTCAATAATTATAACTGGGAATAGCACAAAGAAAAATGGCTTAGGAAACTGAACAGAGGACATTTAAGACATCCCAGAGAAGGGAATCACTCAAGCAAGCGTTGGAGAGGAACGGGTGTGAGAAATGCTCGTCAGGGTCTCAGGAGATTGTACGGGTGGCAGTTGATGGTGAGATATGAAGATCGCCTCCATAATGAGCGAACGATTGTGTCACTGAAGTTGGCAAGAGCGAAGGCGCCGATGCTGCTGAGCGTGAAGAAACTGCCGCATTAATGCCGCAAATGCGGGAGTCTCGTTAACCTGAAAATCGCACGGCGGCGTTTGTCCTTACATACTTTCATTTTAAATGACAGTTGCATGAACGATTTTGCATTTTCTCCCAATTAAGGACCTTTAAATTAAACATTTTTTTAAATCCAATGTGTTGTTATACACTTCATGTTTCAACTTTTTTGAAAATAAACCGTTTTCCTTTTTTTGCTTAAGTTCGATTTTACTGTACGTTTGTAGTGGTGCATCGTCGGGTCACTAAATGCCACTACATGTTAAAGATACAACGAATAATTTTCAAGTTTAAATCAAGTTTTATGCTCGTTATTATCTTTTTTGTTATGCTTTTTATTACCTTACTTGTTATTTTATTTCCGCAAAGATTGTTCTGCTCATGAGAATGCTTCGTTGAAAAAAAATCCAGGTCATGAGTGAAACAAGTACATGTAAAACAAAATCAAGTTCAGCCCCGTAAGACAAATGCAATAACTATTTGGGATATCAGCATTGAGCTATACTTAAATCGTAAATTGAAAAAGCGGTTTCCGCAACGACAAATTAAATCTCTCGTCATTTTATGAGACAAAAAATCCGCGAAGAATTGTTCAATTTGCGATGTACATGAAGTCTTTCAAAATATGTATTATATTATCAACACAGAAGTAAACGAAACGTTGCTAAATAAAGACTATACAATTATAATTCACAGTAAAATTAGATTGAGTGATCAAAATCCGATGAGTACGAATTGCAAGAAGGATCTCGAGAGCACGTTTTCAAAGAGAAAGCCGCCTCCGCTGCGACACACCCGAGTCGTTTTTTCCATTCTGACAGAATTGTGAGACTGCGAACTGACGCACAATTTCCTGACATATCTTGATCGGCTTCATTATTTTAAACTTCGAGAAATCTTCAAGATAAATGAAATTTCATAAGTAACACAGAGGGTTCTAAACAAAAAATTAACTTCAATATATTCACGAGAAACGATGTTCCAAAAGTGACCCACACAGCGGGTTCTAAACAACAACAAAATAACCTCAACATAACCTAAAATGTAAAAAAAACTATTTCTGAACACGGAAGAATTGTAGAACAGAAACAACCAAATTTCCGCGCAAAGTGCGGCAAGCCGTCACGAATTTACGCGTCGCCGAATAATGGGATGAAAGAAATTCGGCGTCGGCGAGACGCAAAATTTGGGAGCGCGACGCGAGCGCTGCAGAGCCAATAAATTGGTTACGGCAGGCCAAGCGCCGGTCGCTGGCTCGGAATTACAGAGCGACGTTCGTTCGCCTCACTCACGCTCAACACATTTCCTGCGAAGTGATCCACCGGTGGTCACTTCGGTGATTTTCATAGTGCTGCTGACCCACCTGCAATCACTAACTCATTTTTTATTAATACTTAATGAGAGCTAAATAAACGCCCTATCCAGTTAATGTTTGCTATTTTCAAAGTTGATTACCACAATTAACTTTAAATTTGAATTGAATATTGAACTTTAGTTTAACCCACCGCAGTTAACGTGTTAAATTCAATAGCACATAGACAGCTTCCATCTAACTAGGCATGTTGCATGGTTTAGTTGGGTATTTTGCATGGTTTCTACCATCTAAATTTCATAGAATATGAATGCTTTTACCGCGGTTATGGTCACGTACGAGCGTAACTTTCTTCATATTCTGTGCATTTCAATTTGTTTCAGAATGATGAATTGGATTTAACAAAGTTCCGAAATGTGTTTCATTCACGTTTTCAGACAGGAGATCGGAAAAATAGAAGGAAATATTGAAATTGTAACGTGGATTTAGTTCAGGTTAGAGCCACACTGAAAATATATGAAAGTGCCATAATTTCACAACTTCTCAGAGAGCGACTTTCTACTGACATGGAGACCGTGACAGAACGTGGTAAAAAAACAATGGTATCCCTACAATGTTGCCCACGTCACTTGATGCTATTGTTAGACCAAGACTGGTCATCGACACGTGGCTGATTCTCGTCGGTGCAATGTTCGTATTGTCTCATGGGTAAATTAATTGAAAAAATATAGAGAATCATCAAAGAAGTCACATCTTATCAGCTAAATCGGCTAGTATTTCCCTGCCAGCTTCACGCTAGAGTGGTTAACAGTGACGAGAACGAAAAGCAAAATATAAAATGTGATGTTATTGATGTGCTTAATCAGAGACCTACAGGAAACCTTAACAGCTAAGAATTTTAATCGACGCTTGAGACGAGAAGGTTAAATTGCAGTAGCACTGAATAGATTAAATTTATTTCACTGTCACAGGCGTAACAAAAAAAAATATGAACTGCGAAGAAAAACATTCCCTCATCCACTCTAAATTGCGCATATTTGACATTTTTGTATAAAACTTGACCTCATGGAATTTTTCCCACGACATTGGAACCAGTTCTGTAGACAATGCAAGATGCGATTGGCAACGCGCGAGATTTATGAAATAAGCCTAGCACTGTAAGTCGTCACTGTGTGAGACACATCGAGTGCTGGCTCTTGGAACTTCTAATTCTGTGTGCAGGCAGCTAGTCTATATTTCCAATTCGTCGATTCTTATGGGATCTCACGCGTATGATAAAAAAAGAAAACCAATGTAAAAATGAACATTTTCATTTTTTATTATTTTTCTTTCCAAAAAATATTAAAATACCAGCTAGTTCAGAAGTATTAAAATACCAGCTAGTTCTGAAGTATTAAAATACCAGCTAGTTTCGAAGTATTAAAATACCAGCTAGTTTCGAAGTATTAAAATACCAGCTAGTTTCGAAGTATTAAAATACCAGCTAGTTTCGAAGTAATAAAATAAAAGCTAGTTTCAAAGTATTAAAATACCAGCTAGTTTAGAAATATCAATATACCTGCTAGTTAAAAAACTAGCAACTAGTCTAGAGCAAGATGTTTGGTTTAGGATTTTATTAACAGTTGTACGATACCAGCAGTCATGCTTGGCAGAGATCGATTGCTCTTTCTTGCACCCTTTTCCACACTGTTGCTCCTTATGCACTTTACAGAACTATGCAAGAAGTATAGACCGAAAGGTTTATCCTTCTCACTAAATTCGGTGTAGTAATATCGTAAAGGTTTTAACTACCATAATGAAACGCATTTCAATCAAGCCACAAGAAACGGTAAAACGCACAAGCCGGCAGGTTAATCGGGATTAAAAAAAAACTCATTTCAATACACTCCGCTAGTAAAATTACTCAGCTTAAAGGGGCATTCATGCTGATTTTCACTGCAGCGCGCATGACACTTCAGACACAAAATGCACACACACTGCACTCTGATCATCGCAATATAACCTCAGATACTTATCGTGATAATTTCAGGAAAAGAAATGATGACCAACATGATAATCCATTAGATTATAATTTAGTTCAAGCCTCCCTCACCGCAACTAAGGCGTTTCATAGAGAGGAAGAATAAAGACATCATTTACTTTGACGATAAGGGAACGCAGAAATTATGCACTAAGTGTGTTCTCACACAAGATCCCCCGCGCATAGAAATAGTAAATTAAAAGGAAGGCTAGGAAACCAGATAAAATTTTGGAGAAGAGGTGCTGAAAAACAGAACCACAGTGGACACATTCGAAAAGATGGTCCTTAACAAAACAAAGAATATTTTCTTTCAACAAAAAGAGGGCCTTCCTAATTCTCCGCTCGGGACCTCACATTTCCCTCTTGGGAGTACTAATTCCCATAAATACAACAGTTGTATCCCTCTGAGAAGCCGACATGATAATAATCATCGATGTTAACATACTATGGAACATAAGCGACACAATTCAGGCAAACCTTGACACCACTTAGCGCTTCGAACGAATTGTTTCCCTATACATGCGTGAGATAAAAGAGAACATTTCAAAGACAATGTTTCAGAAAAATTGGCAAACCTAGTGGTTCATTAAAATAGTTCTTACTAACACTTCCTAAAAACACTGACACACACAAAACGTGTTTATTCATCGGATGATAATGCAAATTCTGACAGCGACAACGCGACATACAACAGACCTTAGGGAATCAACAGGTGCATAATTGGAGACAAACGCATTTCAGAAGCAGCCATTTGTTTGCACTGGCTAGACGTACGTGTTTTAACAAAGATCAACTCATTCAAGGTGAAGCAACTTAAAAGGATGCGCTGAAAAAGTCGCTTTAGCGTGTAAATGCTCCCGACAACTAAACATGGCAAGCGGAACTGAAAAAAATCAGGTAAACGAGTTCTACAAGTCGCGAGGGTGGAGTCGCTTAGGCCGGGCAGCAGCAGTAAGGCGTAGCTGCCGCTAGCTTGGTGTGGTACCCACAATCTTGCTGACCATTCTTTCCTGGGCTCATTTTCGCTGGGTCTTGTACCTCTTGGGCTCATCTTCGCTGGGTCTTGTACCTCTTGGGCTCATCTTCATTAGGTCTTGTACCTCTCGGGCTCATCTTCATTAGGTCTTGTACCTCTCGGGCTCATCTTCATTAGGTCTTGTACCTCTCGGGCTCATCTTCATTAGGTCTTGTACCTCTCGGGCTCATCTTCATTAGGTCTTGTATCTCTTGCGTTCACCTTCAAAAAATCTTCATTGGGTCTCACTCTCTTGGACTTATCTTCATGGGATTTTGCATACATACAAGGGTGATCTTTATAAGATCTTACAAATCTCCTGGGTTTACCTTCATTAGGTCTTGCATTTCTACAGGGGTGATCTTCATGAGGCCTTGCATATCTACAGGAGTGATCTTCATGAGGTCTTGCATATCTACAGGAGTGATCTTCATGAGGTCTTGCATATCTACAGGGGTGATTTTCATGAGGTCTTGCATATCTACAGTAATGATCTTCATGAGGTCTTGCATATCTACAGGAGTGATCTTCATGAGGTCTTGCANTATCCGGCACCACGTACAGTTCCCTTAAGACGCCAGGGTTGACGTGGCTCTCGCAGAGAGGGGGTGTCATAGGGGTTTAGCCTCCAAAACGACGCTTCTCGATGTACTGAAGAAACCGTTGGTTAAGATGTTCTGGGCGATGTTAGTAGAACTTAGCACATCCTGTTCATATTGACGATAATATATTTTTGATGGCGGATCTTTTGCGAAGGTGATCGTTGGCCAAACGTGTCCTTCTTCGTAACGTTTATTTAAACACGACGTAGGGTATCTGAATCGTAAACCATTACACACTACAGAGAAGGGGATCCCCAGTCCCCTCGCTCCGTCCACTTCAGTCGCCTCTTACGACTCGCAGCGGACCACGGTGGGAGAATTATAGAACCCCCCCTCCCCACAGGGGGGAATGTACAATAGAGCCCTTTTAAAATTAGTTTCGGTTGCAAAGAGTAATAGTATTTTTGAATGATCTCGTTCTTAGTTTGATCTAAGAAATTCTAAAAATCCTAAATGATCTCATTTCCTACCTACTGTTATTAGTAGAGTGAATTAAATAATATTATCTATCACGGTATATCGAGAAATTAGCTCTGTGGCCGATATCTGCGCTCATTTCTCAGGAATCATCAGCGGTGTGGGAGGATGTTCTCATTCCAGTAACTGTAGACTTGGGCTTTCCTTAAATGAATCTGTAATTCAGAATTCTATTGTGGGTTCAGTTGAAGTGCTCCTGTGCAACTCGCTTAAGGAGGATGTACTCGTAATTATCGTATTTACGGGAATTTGCACTTCCAGGGAGAAAATGTGAGGTCTGGAGCTAAATGTTGAGTAGACCTTCCTTTTGTTGAAACACAGTAGGTTTTTTGTTTTCTTACGGACCATCTTTTTTTCGGTTCACTGCTGTCTTGTTTTTCAGCACCAACTACTTTCTTCAAATTTTATTTTGTTTCATAGCCATCCTTCATTACTTACTGTTTCTGTTCACCTCGTGCATTGATTTTGCGTTCCCTCAAATCCCTAATGAATGACGTCTTCATCTTTCTTTTCTTTGGAACGCCTATGTTGAGGTTAGGGAGGCTCTAGACTAACTTACCTGATCCAATCTAATCTGCAATATAACTTTTATCTCTTCTGAGGGATACCAGCGTTTCATTCCCGCGCTTATTTCTAACCTAGTGTCTTCGTTTTTGTTCTTGATTCACTTTTTGCTTCCTGGGGAAGGTCTTGACGTGTCTTTTTAGAAGCTGTGGCCGCCGACGTACTGAAAATTACGCCGTTACTCTTCTGCTGTCCGGTATGATGGAGTTGAACTGAATCTCAATTGTTGCTCGCCGTCGCAAAAATAGGGCAGAAATTACTGTAGAGCGCCAAGTGTAGTGATGAGAGAACTTGTAGAGCTTGTGATAATGCATATTAAATGTAAATTGAGTAGTAGGAAGTATGTTTCCAAAATTGGCAAATGAACTGATTACAATCCTTCGAAGCGTGAGAGGCTTCTTGTAAAATTAGGATTTCGAGTTACGGGCGACAGAATTTGGAGATGATTTTCTTGCATTTTATAACTTACGCCGAAGTAGAAGTTTTGATGAGCATCGTTAAAGTTTTGGCGAAGACGATTCCAAAGAATCCCTTCAAGGATGGTTTTATTATTCTGGATTTGTATGACCTATTCTAAGCACTGCATCACCTCACCTGGGATCCAATAACCTAATCAAGGATTTGAATGACCTGACCTACGTTATGATGACCTAGTCCAGAATCTGAATGACTTGGCTTAGGATCTGTGTGACTTCACCTACGATTGGCGTAACTTCACCTACGATTTGCGTAACTTCACCTACGATTTGCGTAACTTCACCTACGATTTGCGTAACTTCACCTACGATTTGCGTAACTTCACCTTGGATAATTGGGCTTCACCTAGGAATTGTGGGTCTTCATCTAAGATTTGTGAAACTTCCCCTAGGATTTTTGTGACTCCACCTAGGATCTTTTTGACTCCATCTAGGATTTGGAGACTTTACCTAAGATGTGTGTAACTTTCCCTAAGATGTGTTTGATTTCACTAAGGAGCTGTGTGACTTCACCCAAGATGTGTGTGACTTCACCCAAGATGTGTGTGACTTCACCCAAGATGTGTGTGACTTCACCCAAGATGTGTGTGACTTCACCCAAGATGTGTGTGACTTCACCTAAAATCTGCGTAATTCAACCTAGGATTATGTGACCAAATGTGTGACGTAGCAGTGAAATCAAAAACTATTGTGACGTACGCATTTTGAGACTTATGTGATCGGCTATGTTTTTCGGTGAGTTTACGTTTTTTCGTTTCTCAACTCGCTGAGGAATTAAGACACTTAACCAAAAAATGTACATTAAAAACGAACGCAATAAAAATATTAAAATGCATATAAACTTGTAGCAGAAGCTTCGTGAAACTTTCCGTCTTTTTTATACATGACGTATGAAGTGTGATCGATACATTTAGTTCACCGAGAGTTTTCCCCCTCCTATATTACTACGGTATGCTTTTATGAGCGGATTTTTTCGAATACCTATGTCTACGATTGTCAAATTTTGCGTGGTTCTCTGTGCATCAACGATATAATTTTTTTTTCTCACACGATTCTACAAGGATTTTGTGGCTGCATTTCCGACCTAGCGATGATTTGAAATGTTATTGTGAGGTTAATAGAGCGTGTTAACTGCACTTCTACGTTTAGATTTATTCTCGCCGTGTAAAAATGTACGGATATAATATTAAATAGGTATAAAAACTGCTAAAATGGAAGGTCTTTATGACTTTACTTAGGATCTGTAAGACTTTATGTAGGAAACTGTATCGCTGTGACGTAGCAATGTCAAATTTGGTTTCAAATACTCCGTTTAAAAAAAAAGTTGTCGAGAAAACTTGCTTGGGTATCTTCGCATATTTGTGATACTCGGTTGTTATCTACCTCGTTAAAGAATATTTTCTTTGAAAAATTCATTGCAGTAGCTTCGTTTATTTACAAATTTATCATCACTTGACTAGCCGCTACGCAGACCCAATTTACAACGAACCTCATTGTAACGCTTTGCTGTTGACTGATTTCATTAAAAAATTTACATCACCATTTCTATCAAGAACAAAATCGATGTAATGTCAACCGTTGACGTCGATCCGAGCTCTTGCTACACACCTGGTCACCTGTTCATGACTTGTCTCATTGCATGATTGATTTTACTATGTATCAAGTACAGTCGATGTACATATTTCATACGTATTTACTCACTAGTGTAGTAGTTTACATTTCATTTCCGCTCACATTCGGCCCGAGATGCGCCATGAAGCTAGAGTTTGACCCTCCATTCCTGACATGTTTTAGCTTGAGAACGTCAGTCTTGTTTGGTCGGCGCTCTATTGTGCGATCAATCAAAGGCCCTAATATTTGCTGTCCCTATAAAAGGCTTCCTCTTTTAATCGGGATGCTGTGAGACAAGTTTGAGCTACGACCTCTCGTGTGCTATTCGTGAAAACTTGATCTTTTTCCGGAGCTAGGTATATCGAGCATTGCTGTCTCTCCAATTCTTTTATTCGAATTAAGATTATGCTTTATTCGGAAACTTGAACTCCGTCTCCATCGACAGCGTCGAGGGCATTTTTGTGGATTTTACGGTTGTATTCACTTCAGTATGATAGCGGGTTCAAATGAGTGCTGTCAAGACAGTCGTTTTGAAAATGATGAAATATTCTAGGTCGGGTAAGCAGCTGAGAATTTCCGTCCGTTTGTTCTAAATTAGATTCAATTATTTTCAATGGTAATATGAATATTAGCGCTCCTAAAGGGACAGACGCGAGGACTCAAGCTGAAGGTTGAAGTCCATTATATATTTTTTTTAATTACAAACGATCTTTATCGGTTCACTGCTGTCCTCTTTTTCAGCATTTGCAACTTTCTTCTTCAACTCTGGTCTTGTTTCATAAACTTCTTCCTCGACCTATTGTTTCTATTAACTTGGTGCATAGATTTCGCGTTCCCATCAAGTCCATACTTATGGCGCTTTCCTCCTTCCTCTCTTAGGAATGCCTTTGTTGAGGTTAGGGAGGCCTTAACTAACTTATCTAATCTAATTTTATCTAATCTAAATTTGTAATCCAGGGATAATTTACATGTCAAACTCCAGTCAATTTGTTCTGAGGCAAAAGTGTTTTTTACATCCGATGTTAGAATATCTCCATTTGATGAAGTTTTCTTTGCCGCAAGCTGTCAGTCCCTGCTATGCAATGCGAGTGATGAATAAAATACTGCATCATTTACAGCCCAATTCATAACGATGTTTTCCATCAACACTTGAATGCCCTAATTAGAGGCTTCAACTCACTTAGGGTACAAAGTTCAACTCCTACCATATTAGTTTGTCGTGCAGTAATACGAATTTCCCGCTAATATACAAACTAATTAAAGATTAGCAGTAGTGTACTTAGTAATTCATTTCAAGCGACGAGATTATTGTACATGTACTAGTGTACGCGACGCATCAATAATGACGGGAATTTATATTTTCTTTGAATAAATCTCCCAAATGTAGATGAAAAACAAATATATCGATCCTAATAGTACTCGCGATTAAAATATTCTTCGTATCACAGACACGGTCGTTAAGCATCCCTAAGAGCGTGACAGAGAGACGGGTTAACCGACCAAGCAACAACTGTGTAAGTGTAGGCACCTGGCCCATTGTAGTAACATAGGAGAAATTACCCATGGAAAGTATATAAATTTATTTATTTATTTAAGGAGACACCTGGCGTTTTATTAAATAAGGATAGAAGGATAGATTCCTCCTCTTGAAGAAGTGGGATCCGTAACGCCACTCCCTTCCACTTCATCCTCACGCTGAAGGTAAGCGGAGTCACACATCGAAGTGCTTCATGAATTTTCAATTGAAAAGACCCACAAATTTGTGCAGTAGTTGCTCCAGGCTGCTTAATGAAATGTCGGAATGCTGGCTCCTAATGCTGAACTACTTTGTCGCGCTCGGTATGCTTTATTGCCAAGTTTAATAACCTGCGTCCATTCGAGACTTGGGAACTTCACAAATTAGAGCTGACTTATTCAGCACTCACAAAGGAACTGCATCAAACTCAGCGTTCATCAAGATCCCACAGTTGATGTACATAACTAATTCTTCTAATGTATTTACAGCACATCTTCAGCGGATTACAGCTTTGCATTCGTACTTGTCTAGATAAATAGATTGTCTGTTTCCTCTACACGTTGGGGTTGCGTTTGCCATCGTTAATGGATGCTGGGATTAAGCCAGGATTTTTCTTGTTATACAGAAATTCAACGCCAAGAAACTGTAGCAGGTGACAAAATTAGCAATACGTATTTTATTTAGGAATCAGCTTCGAGGTCCACGCATGTGTTTGAGATATAGCATCCCTTGAACAATATTATACGAGGCGCTTACTCGCCTTTTTTTGTATTCCTCTAGGAAATTTGGCACGTGTTGCATAATCAGGATCATTAAAACAATTAAGTTCCCTCTTGTTTTAAATGACGAGCGTTTGCTGGAAGGCTTTCTAGAAGAGCAATTGTCAGGTTGGCTTTTAGAAAAAAGCGGTTCATTTTTCGCTGATCACCGAGTTGAGTTGCCTTCCATAGTTGCTGATCAAGATACAGTTATGTTAATCCTAACCTTTACTAACTATGAAATACAACGAAAAAAAGATACTGCTGTATTTGACTCTGTGCAATTGGACGTCTTGTATCAAATCGCACTCAGTCAACACAGAAACTAATCTAACCTACTTGGTTTCATAACACGCTCAAGTGCCTTCTTTTAAAGCCTGGCTAATGACTCGGGAGGTAGTGATTCGTTTCTCTCGAAACCAATATGGAACCTATGCGGATGTGCACATGTGCGCTGAGATCCGTATAAAGTTTGCGGGCCCATATAGCACACACTGGAGGTCGTGCGGCGCACAGAAGCTCTGTTTCTAATAAAGGGACTCGGACGACCTGCAAATTGCGCGCAGACTGAGCACGGCAACCTCTTCTTTTTTATTTGTCGCTCAGGACTTTAGAGGAAAAAAGCGTCTACACGGCTTCAAATAAAGCCAACTTCTCGGGGTGAAGTTTACTGGCGGCGTTTCCTCTGTAACAAGTTTTGTTATTTAAGATATAAAAGTTAGTCTTCTTGTGAAGGGCGATTTGCATTCAAGAAAACCTCCATCTGTGAAAAGTTGCTTCGTTCGAGCGGGACGCGGCGGCCTCTGGGCGGTCTTTCCTCTCATTGATTCCCAAAGGACGACTCAGGATTTTTTTAGTTATGTATTCAAATTTTATGTTCATTTTCCACTACATATTCAGCGCTAGGCGTTCCTGTTTTTCTCAATTTACGTCACGTGCAGTTTAACTTCGCGGTGTGTTCACTCGAATGGTTTTCTTATACTTTTTGTGAAAACTTTCATTCTTTCTGTTGACATTAGTAGTGAACATAGTTTTCGAGAATGTATCTATATAGTACGATTTCTTTTAATGTGAAGTGCTCGTTGAAAGTAAAAGGTTAGAGATCACAATTATCTTTTAATTCAGTACTCGAAACATTTGATGACTTGAAGTTGTAGTGAGAGCGTAATTCTTTTGTTACCGCGATGTTCGATTTATTCAAGTTTTCAAGAAAGATCTCTGTGTATAGAACTATTGTTTGCCAAACCTTTTACGTGTGAATGTGTTTCTTTTTATGAGTTCCAGGCTAATTATTCCAAAATGCGTGTCTTACACCCAAAGAGAGAAATTAGTGTAAGAATATTTCTAGATAAAGTAAACCTGGCAGAGGTTAATGTGCATCAAGTTCTTACGTCTCCGTTACACTCAACTCTCTACTCCGGAGATGCTGCACGTAAAGTTTTCAACGTGTAAATAAAGTTAGTTTTGGTTACTTAGTAAGCAGAATCGTAGCACAGTTTCCAATCTGGGCCGAAACTCGAAAGAGGCAGCAGCAAGACATGACTGGCAGTAGCGGAGCTTCTTTATGTTATTTTGACTGTATTGGCAGCTTGGGTCTATCGCGTGCTGCTCTTCTTCCTATTGCCTTTCATTATACGCTTCATTGAGTGAAGCCTCTCTAACTGTCTCTTGAGCCTTTTAATTAGCAATGCTAATTTTATGTGCTAAAATTGGATGAGCGGCGACAGAGACTAGGCGCCTTCGGAGCCGCGTGATGTTTTTGCGTGCGACTTTAGTTGTTATTGAAGGCGTTCCAAAAAGCCTCGACTCTAATGGACCTTGAACGTAATGACTTCGGAAAAGCCCCTCGCGAGTCAACGAGCCTTTGAAAACTATCAATTTTCATCATCGATATCTCTAATATCCAGTCATTTTTAGCTAGCGTAACGACATGTTTGCTTCGTGGTGCTCTTAAGATCTCCTCTAAGCCTCTTCCTAATCTTATGGGCTATGGAACAAGCTTATAGCTTCCATCACGATGGCAGTGTACAAGAGCTCACTAGTGGATGCGCTTGCATTATGTTACAGGACGTTTCCTTGCAATGGCGTTTGCGCTTTATTAGGAGCTCTCACTCTTATATGTTGACTGATCGTGCGCGGGCATCAATTTTTACGTTCATGTTCTGCCGTAACTTTAATGAGTTCTGCAAAACGAGCACTTCATAATGGCTCTGTGATTTAATGAACCCTAGAGTTCATTAGCGACTTTGATGTGCTGCATTACGCCCTTATCTCAGCTCGGACTTGTAATCTTTTTCTTGAATTGGGGCTAGATTTGCGACACTGTTTGTCTCGTGAAAGTTTGAATTCGACTCTCGTCTCACGACCTCTGCGGATATTTAATTCAGACTCGGTCTTTGAAGTCAGTTGGGCCTCGGCCTCTCATTGCTTTGATGTGCTCCTTTCAGGCGTATTACTGACAGACGTTAATTGCTTAGCTTTGGAAATAGCAATGCGGCCTAATTACTGCCCGAATGCCTAGTTTGGCATCCGTTCAAGGTTTTGGATTTTGCAAGCTGATCAATTTCATTCGATTGCAATTATTTGAAGCGTATAATGCCTGTTAAGCTTCGTCGGTTTAGCACACTTGTATCTCTGCATCGCCTTAAAATACTCGTGAGGTTTTTTTTGCGTAATACGATGATTGATTTTAGTATCATCAATAGCTAACTCCAAAGGCTTGTTGGTGACCATGTATTCCTAAGGGGGACTTAACTATTGTATCGATGGGAATTAGCGCTCCCAGGGGAAAATGTGAGGTCCCGAGCTGAGAGTTTGAAAGGCATTCCTTTTGTTGAAACAGACTAGGTTTCTTGTTCTGTTAAGGATCGTTTGTCTCTATGCACAGAGGATCTTGTGTGGGAATACCCTTGTGCATGTATTTCGCGTTCTTTTGGCCTTGGACTAAATAGCGCCTTCATCAAGATTAAAATGATAGTGCTAAATAGTGCTTTCGTTGAACACCTTTGTTGTGATAAGCAGTTGAAACTAACTTTCTATTAATCAATCCACGTTCATGGTTACTGATCAAAGCTTAGTTATATCATCTAACTTAACGTTTAATGCTCAGCGTGTACTCTTTATGTCACAGATGTGATAGTTTGGAAGTTGATTCTGTTTCACGGACACAAAGAATCGAGAAGACATCGTAAACCTGTACAGTGCACATGCTTGCATCAGCGTATGTACAAAAAATTAGCTCATGACTGCCGCGGATGTGCATGGACAAATGTCCTTTTCATGGAGAACCTTATCTAGGAAATGTTAATAATTTTCTCTTAATTAATTGATTTCCTTATTTTCAAGAACTTTTTCTGGTCTATAGATCTTATAGCTTTGTAGAGGAGGATAATAGACTTTGATCTTTGTGCTTGGGGTTTCTGCAATTTATAGCTCTGCATAAGTAATTTAAACAATTTGTAACATTGTATGGGTGATCTGTAGTTTTTAACTTTATACGTGTAATGTATGCAATCTTTATCTCTGTACGATTGACTTTCAGAATTTGTAGCTCCGTGCGGGGGATTAATGCAATATAATTTTACCGGTTTTTTATACAATTTCTAGCTTTGCGCGGGTAATTCATTTAATTTTCCGCTCTGTTCGAATAATTTCAACAATTTATAGGTTTTTACTGTGAATACATAAAATGATTTGCTGAGCGGTAAGTTCCCATTGATAGGAAAGCTTGCCGTCAAGAACGAGTGACGTAGCGGAGCGTTCAGAGGCGGAGGAATGTAGGGTCGCGTGACAGAGCCGAGTTTCGGGCCCTCCAGCTTGCCCCCGCCGCTCTACTCTCTCTGATTGAGCACAGGCCTTTACTTCATCTGACTCGGACTGGCGGTTCCCAACTCGCAGTTCCAGACCAAGGGCCAGTTTTGCGGCCTCCGTGTTGCATTTTGAAGGAAGGCGCCTCCTCACGGCCCACGAATGCCAAGTCTTGCTGAATTTGCTTCCGTACCTGTGCTCTCTGCTCCAGTTCTTTGCTGGCTAGGGAATGTTGATGAAATACGTATTAGTGGACTGTTTACGGATAATTTGCTATTACATTGGAGACTTGGAGCTTCGAGATTTACAGTTTTCAAGTTAGTAATTTCCTGAAAGTGTGAAGACGAGCTGCTTCTTCATAGCAGTTTACACTCCGGGCAGTTTACACTCCGGGCAGTTTACACTCCGGGCAGTTTGCACTCCGGGAGTTTGCACATCAACAGTTAACCCATCGACAGCTTGCATACTGAAAATTTCCACTAACGGAACAGTTGAAGCACAGACCGTGGTATGCGCTGTTGCGCGCAGACTTAGGTTCTTATTAGACGTGTGCGGTTTGGTATCACTATGTGTTTAAATTAAGGCGTCTTGACCTTCGGAGACCCGCATTACAGGTGTTGTGTTCTTTTTATTTACGTTTGAGAATTTTTGATTAAATACGTGTAGATTAAAAATAACTTTGCGATTGCCTGGTCTATAATGTTTTGAAGTCGCTCACTTTCAACGTAGCTTGTACATTGCGTCTGTCTGTAATCCTCAACTCGAAATCTAACGTTAATCCAAGTGTTGACCCTTGCCTCACCCCTAACCCCGCTAGCCCATGTTGAAGCTTAATCATCGATCTAACCCTTCTTTCAGTCTTGCATTGGGTTCCATCTTGAGCCTCTACTGGCCGCCTGACCTACTCACTAACGTTGGCATAGCTTATTAATAATTTATAACCCTTCGTCTTACCTTATTTTCAATCTCAAACTTTTCTCTTACCATTATTCTAGAAATATCGATTACATATGATATTACCCTTTCAGGGAACACAGCTTATGTACCTATGGGAATTAGCACTCCCAGGGGAAAAATTTGAAATGTCGAGTTGAGTATTGAGTAGATTTTCCTTCTGTTGAAATAAAATGTTTTGTTTTGTCCAGAACCATCGCTTTTTTCGGTTCACTGCTGTCTTGTTTTAACCCCTTTGACTTTCTTTTTCAACTTTTATCTTCTTTCTTCGCCTTTCTTTTTCAACTTTTATCTTCTTTCTTTGCCTTTCTTTTCAACTCACTGTTTCTATGCGCAAGGGATTTTGTGTGTGAACACCTTGTGGATAGATTTCTCGTTCCCCCAACTCCATATTAAATTGTGCCTCGTCCTTATTCTCTTTGAAACACCTTTGTTGCGGTTAGGGAAGCTTAAGGTAACTTATCTAACACCCTTTCACATTATGTATATTATTAAATTATACTCTCTAACAGTTGCACCCTAGTGTGTTTATTGATGTCATATTCTGTTGTAGTGTACCGTAACTTTGGACGCAACGTACATTACTTTTCCAAACTCTGTGAAGTAGGCGTACAGCCCGCCGTATCTGTATGGTAGGCCCGTGGCTGTGGACGAGCGCAGCTATCATGAAGCTCGTTTCTGCCTACTCGTTGTCAGTGGCTGTCACTCGCTGACCGATATTGGGATTGCCTCAAGAAAGAGGAGTTCTCGCACTGACCGTTTGGGCTGCTTTTTGGGTCTTCTGGATAAACTTGCTCTGCTGTCGGCTACATAGCCACCCGTACTGTTAGCGGCTCTGATTCTTCCTTTCCATCTCGGGTTGCGGACTGTGATGTTTCAGGTCATGAAAATTGGCTACAATGTCTTGCTCGTTTAGTGAGGATTCTGTGATACGAGTTAGTGATGATTTGATATCACTCCGTGATGTAATGTGATGATTTAGTGATGGTCTAGTGATGCCACTTAGTGACGATCTAGGGATGTTATTTAGTGATGATTTAATGATGGTCTAGGGATGTAATTTAGTGATGGGCTAGTGATTTCATTAATTGATGATTTAGCTATGTCATTTAGTGATACCATTTGTAAGATGTCAGTAAATGGTGCGAGTTTGGCTATTGACTTTTGTTGATAGCCTCTCGTATACACAATTCAGCTGTCTAGACCTGTTTCGTATACATGAGGCACTTTCATTCATATTCACGTCCACTCGCTGTGGTTTGACTGCTGGCTTAACTGTACCGCAGGCGCGGTGCAGCCTTAATTGAACGTGAGCTCACTTTTGTTGTTTAGTCTCCTAATTTCATTCTCTTCTTGTTTATATAATACAAGTAAAAGTCAATGTAATATGTGAAATATAACCAAGATTTGATCATGTTTTATTGTAGAAATTAAATAGCATCCTATGTTGAAAATATCACTCAAATATTGTTAGTGGATGCTCTGTCACCGGAATGTGAATTCAAATATTTTTATTTTTCCTTTTATGAATGTTTAATCGTCTATGCTCGGCATTTTCGAGTAATTTATTTCGCTTACCCTTCCTCTCTTTCATTTCGCCTGGCTGTCACCTTGAGCGGCGTTTTAGTTTCGGGGTAAAAATTCACCGCGTGATGCTGACTTTGTTATACTCAGCAAGGCTCTTCGTCTGGTTTCAAATGGTAATCTTGCTAGCGAAAACTTTATCATTGAAAACTAACTGCTTTGTGGTTGGCGGTGTCGAGCTGTAGCGTCGCCCTCTTTCTCAGGATCGATAATTGAGATTTAAGGCTTCTGCGCCCATGCCTGTCCGCTGACCCTATACTCCCTCGCTCTGTGCCTGCACAGGCAGCTTGTGGTTATGTCGTTGACATCAACTTCTACGCTGGGACGGTACTCGCCCTTATTCCGTCACTTCGACGTCTATATCTCACTCCGTCGCTTGCATGTCTTAGCGTTATTTCCACGTTAAATGCCTCACTCGTCTTTTCCACTTCTCGGCTTCACGCCGTCACTATCCCATCTCACGCTTTTCTGAGGCTTGTACAAATCTTAGCGCCACTTCTTCATCTCACGTCATTTCATGCCCCAAACTTCATTCTTCTACTTCCTGCCATCATTCCGTCACTTCCACATCTTATGCCTCACTCTGTCACTCCCACATCTGAAGCCTCACTCTGTCACTCCCACATCTGAAGCCTCACTCCGTCACTCCCACATCTTATGCCTCACTCCGTCACTCCCACATCTCAAGCCTCACTCCGTCACTCCCACATCTCAAGCCTCACTCCGTCACTCCCACATCTCAAGCTTCTCACTCCGTGCTCACGCCGAGCTCCGTCCTCGTGGCCCAGTCGCTGCAGCGCCGGGGCAGAAAACCGATGATTGATTATATGCTGGCGGGACTTGCCTCTCCTCCTCCCCCGCTCCCTGAGGCGCATGCTTACTCCTTCGCTTTTGTTGGGGGAATTGCATTTACTTTAATGCACCGTTCGGTGGATTTTTTTCTCGCTTTTATATTGATGCATAGGTTGATTTTCTGCGCATTGTGTCTGTTTTACGAAGAAAATTGTAATTTTCAATGCTTCTTTATGGGCTTTGTCGAAAGTGTTTCAACAAAGATGCGTGTCACTAGATTGAAATTTGCATTGACGTGGTTTGCGTGAATCCAATTCAGTTTTGGAAACATGACCAAGATGACTGATTATATTTTCTGTTTTTCCTGACATTGTGTCTCAGTCTACAACAACTGTGCCACCGTTTTATTCACACGTCGTCTCGTAGCTCATTAGTTTGTCGTATCTTTTAGAGTGTTTTGTTTGATTTGATGTGTGCAATTCTTAACTTAGAACATTTCTCTTTTATCAAACGGGTATTCAGTTTCGAAGAACAACTGCTCATTCTAGTGAGGTTGAATTTCAGTGAGGTATTGATAGAATGAAGTAACCGTGATGTCAATGGTGAGATACGGTGGGGGCAAAATAATACGCGTTAATTAAATCGCCAGATTCCACATTGTTAGACCACGTACAATTACGAAAATTGAACTATATATAAACAAAAAGATTAACAATATGTGTAAAAAGGTTACCAATATATCTAAAATCCACAAATATTTAACCAACGCCAACCTACATCTTTTTTCGCTGTTCTATAGCAAGGGATCTTGTGTAGAAACACACCATGCACTCAGATTCCACGTTTTTTAACTCCTTACTAAATTGTGCCTTCATGCTTCCTCTCTTTAAAACGCCTTCCTTGTGGCTAGGAAGGCTTAAATTAACTTATCTAATCTGTAGTCTCCTTCAAACACTTTCAACGCCTAACCAAACTATTCGAATCCAAATTGAAGTTAAATAAGCTACGTAAGTGGGCACTATTACGCGGGTCAGAACCAGTGCGACTGCACTGCAGATGTTTAAAGCATTTCGATTTTTTTAGGTTGCGTCCGTAAAATAACTGATCTGGAATATAAGTTCCTTAATTAAACTTCTGTAGCGAATTGATGCTTTCTTTTTTATACATGAACATTCATTATTTGAAATGGAAATGTGTTTTATTGTTTAATTAACCTGGGTGGAATTACTGGAGCAACGCCTAAATAATCTTTGACGCTTCGATGCGCAGGGATCGCATCGATTTGATTTATTACACATGTTTTTTATGAAGGCAGTCGATGATGGGCTTATTTTTCTGTATTATATATGTCTCAATCGGGCTGTATTATTTTTTTATTTGGCTAATTTTTAACAATAAAGTACAACAAACATCAAAATTTATGTGGCGAGTCATATCAGTGCCGTCAGCTGAAGCATGAGCTCTTTGTTGTAATCGTTTGTGACCTGTTCCCTTCGGGGCCGGACGTGAAGGTTGGAGACAATTATTGGCTCATTTAAAGGCAAGTTAAAGCTATGCAACTTATTTAATTGCGATGGGATGGTTATTACGATGAATCCAGCACTGTGAATTTTTCAACTGCCAGAACAGTAATTAAAGTTAAATGAAACTGTAAAATCGGTGCAATTAATACGGAAAAACTGAATTCTTTGAAATAGAAATTGTAAATTACAGTTACTAAAAATGTAAAAAGAATCTGATGAAATGCTGAATGCAACTAAGTGCAACTCATTTAAGCACCTTTCACCTTTCTATGCCTCGAGAAAAAAAAGTTGTCACTAGTGTGCTGCTGCGCTGAGAGAGAAGTATAGGAAAGCAATGGCCATAGATTTAGAGCTGGGCTTTCGTCGTCGTGGAAGTATAATTAGCAGCGTAATCAAGTTCTAAGTTGACGTGGCTACGTTGCGTGGCTCATCATGTTTCGTCTAAAACTTCTCGAGCGTCATTTAGCTCGTAGCGTATAGCCAAGTTCACTCTAAACTGAGGTACTATGCCAGCTGTTCTGCTACGATGGCGTGAATTGTGAAAGTGTTCAGTCACAGCTGCCAAAGTTGCGGCCGTGATAAAGGAGCCTTGCTCCTAATGGCAGTCTCGTGTTCATATTTTAATCGGCCTCTAAGACCTCGACGGTGCGATGCTTTCCCCTCTGTGTTTCCGGTTGGCTTGAGGTATCAGTCTCTCGGATAAATTCTTTGGAGCACACACGTCGATGGAGGTGAGGAAAAATCATGTGAACTTACAAACGCTTCCTGTCTTTTTAACTCAAGATCTTTTGCCTAGTCTCCGTCGGTCTTGCGGGAGACGACAGTTCCTTTGGGAGACGTGCGAAAAAATGAGTTCTCGCATTACCAAATTTCTGTGAAATGCTGTAGCTCGACGTCGCCGTTTACTTCTCAAGTCAAGATTTGTATTTTTAAAAGTGCCATTGTATCTCGAGTTCCACAGTAGCACGTTTGTAGTTTTTATTAATTTCATCGGAGGATTTTGAATATTTTGAAAACAAAAATAACTTGTGTACTACACTGCTATCTCTTATATGGGAGAAGAATCACGTAAAGCGTGTCCTGCATCACCAATATCGCGTGTTCGTAAAGACAACGCTAACACTGCAAACTTTTGTCCGAGTGAGACAGCTCGTAAATGGGTTCCTTTCTGTTGTTTATTAGGAAAAAAATGGGAGGTGCACCGGAGGGGATTGTTCCTCAGTGCATCTCGAGGACTTAGAGCTTCCTCGGGGGTATATAGGATACCTAAAATACTCAGGAGGCATACAGATAGTGTCTTTTCTCGTCGGTGCTTTCAGGAAGTAGCGCTCGTCAGTGGCCGACCAAGCCACCCACTAGAGAGTCAGCAATAATTGTTGCACGAGTCTGTTGTGGGCTTAGATTTAGAGTTAAGAGACCTTATCTTTCATTCTTCACTTCTCTCATTCTCGTGAGGGAGACTGGTGTACCGTGCAACTAGCCTCTTACATGATCGTCTCTATCTTTTACTCTTTATTTCTATTAAGATTTTGTTCCATGGAGATGCTTTCATTTTTTTTCGCTTGCGTAGCTAGCTGGGAATTGACGTATATAATTATTTAACTCCTATATGCAACTGGTTTTTGGCTCAGTATATTCGAAGCGAAACAGTTGAAAATGCCTAAGCACGAGTGAATATTTATGAAATTTGCTACTGAAGAAACTGAACTTGCTATAGAAAATAACGATTGAATTAACGCCTAAGTAAGCATTTTCTCTAAAATGCCGATGGATGAATTTTATATTGAGCGCGTTGAGGTATAGATTCAGACATCGCAAATTGACTTCAAGAAATTGTGAGCGATTTCCTTTTTCACTTCAAGATAGAATGCTACAAAAACAAGAGATAAGCCAAACTTGC
Source organism: Platorchestia sp. MABIK (assembly GCA_014220935.1). Classification (NCBI taxonomy): domain Eukaryota; kingdom Metazoa; phylum Arthropoda; class Malacostraca; order Amphipoda; family Talitridae; genus Platorchestia; species Platorchestia sp. MABIK. The sequence continues at coordinate 66,033 of JACJUY010002044.1, forward strand.
TCATCATTATGCATATGCTACTTCGAAACTGCTCACGGAAGATAATCTATATTCATTTAAAGTGGTATATTTCAAGCGTCGCTTCACTGATAAATTTCTTTCACAGTGAATGACTGCATTCACTTCTTCCTTCTGCTGCATCGCATTCCAGCGAAAATTATTTAACTCTTCACGATGTCAAAAAAGTGGTTGTTGCTTATATAATTCAAGTGTCGTGCAAGTGGTAAGTCTGAAGTAATTCTGTCTCGATTTGTTACTTGTGGAATTTCATGAAACATCTCGGACGTTATTCAGAGTATAAAATGCGTTCAACAAATTCTAGAGAACTAATGCCCAAGCCGTGTCTATGTAGGTGTTACTGGTGGCTTTATTTTATGAACAGCGAAGATTAACGCTCCATTTCTACCCAATATCGAGTTAACTGTCGCAATTTACACGCCTTGCGCTGCTGAATATAAAGTAGTTAACGTCAGCGCGACAATAAAGTGTGAATGGGCTGTACGTACGCTGGCCGCGGCTGGCTCTGCCTAGCTTATGTAGCTCTAGCAGGAGATGGTGCAGGGAAAGACGAATAGTTGTTAAGAATGCTGCTATGAAAACATGAAACTCACGAAAATGTGATGTTTTATCGGCACTTGATATTAACTGAGCATAAATTGTGGGTTGGGTGTGGTGATTGATGAGCATGTACTCGAAAACAAGTTACACGTTGACAGAATTCTGATTATGGGCTACAGTTTTGAAATTTCGAAAGGCGTCTAGGTCAGCTAATAGAAATACAGTAAGAGTAGTCGTGTGTGTCGAATAAATTTATTCTTATTGGGACCGATGGAGTTATGTTCTTATTTTTATTAACGAATTCTGGTCTTCTGGCTCTAAAAAGTTATGTTTTGATGACACCTGAAGACATTCTAGCCCCCTATGAGAGTTCGGTGGTGGCCTTTAGATTCAGCCTGTCTTCTCGTCAATTTACGTGTTCTCAAAAAATAAAATCAATTACGTTCACGAGGTCGAGTTTTGCTAGTGTCACGTTTTCAGTAGCGGACCCTTCTTTACTTTTTCCTTGTGTGATGTTAATACTGTTGATGTATTCATTATAAGATCTAGGTTTGCGATTACCTTGGGCCTACTGATTCGCTACTATACCTGAACTACATCAGCTTATTCAATGTCTTAAATTTTCTTATAAATTTGAATTGGACTCTCTTGTGCAGTGATCACTAAGCTCTAAAATAGAATGTATTCTTCAAACTTGGACTTTAGTGTTTTTGCACTGCAACAAATTGATCGATTTCGACGTTAAGTCCGTGTAACTTGACGACAGTATGTGGGTACGTAGCGTATTCCTACCAAATGTAGTTTTGCATTCCATTGCTACAAAATAAATTCTTTCATAAAATGGGAACTGTATCGTGTGGGGGTGTATTGCTTGCATTTTGAGTTGTTTTGAGATTTATTTACATAGTTTCAGATAAACGTAAGCGATGTTTTGTAGGCGATGCAGAAGTGATTCGTAAATCAGCCAAGTTTGTGTGCGTTTCAGGGAGGGAATGAACATAGTTGCGACACGAATTTCTAACATAACTTTTTTTTTCAGTAAACATTTTTGTGGTTATTTTTTCGTCACGATGCTTGTCCTCGAAAGCTGTCAAATTGTTGTGACCCTACCGATTTTGGGATATTATAAGACATAATGGAGATATACACGGGCCAGTTGCATTCCCCCTTCTCGCAGCGTTGAATTTATTCTTCTCTATAGGTGGTTTTGGTATGCAATCACAATATTGTTTTCCACCGCAGGGAAGTCTGAAAAACACATACTCCTCAAAGGTTTCAGTTCATTTACTGACGAATTGCTGCTTCTAACCTTTCAGCGGGACACAACTATTGTATCTATAAGAATTAGCCCTACTATGGGGAATACGTCAGGTCCCGCGCTGGAGGTTAGGTACGCCTTCCTTTTGTTGAAATAGGAAAGATATTTTTGTTTTGCTACGGACCATCTCTTTTTGGTTCAATGCTGTCATGTTTTTCAGCAACTACTTGCTTCTTTTTCAACTTTTATCGTGTTTCATGAACTTCGTTCTCAACTTACTGTTTCTATGCGCCTTTTGTATAGATTCTGCGTTCCCTTATCTCCATACTAAATGGGGCCTGCCTTCCATCTTCCTCTCTTTGGAACGTCTTTGTTGCGGTTATGGAGGCTTAAACTAACTTCAAATATAGTCTAATCTACTTTACGTTGCGCACATGCTAATTACCCTGTGGTCATAGATCATAGATGGTCATAGGAAAGACTTTCTCCATATGTGTTGCTACTTGACGTTGTGCGCATGAATTTTATTCTCATTGAGGTTTTTATGTCCTGCGCACGGCGGAGTGCGTGTCTGTTTATAGTAATGGTAGGGTAAATACCTTCAATACCTACGGTTATTACGTGTAATAAAATATTGGAATACCTTTTTTTGGCTCGTGTGAACTGTTTATATTATTTAATTATAACATACTTCATTTTAAAAGTATTTGAAAGAACGCTACAATGTTATAATTTACATCCCGTGCGATGATTATCAACTGATGCATCCGCTCCACTGAAATCATTTTCGCCGAAATGAATGTATAATTGATGCAAGTGTTTCAAAGTTCATTATTTCCATGAGTGCTTCTTTGTTTGCATAGCTCTAGTCCATATGAAGTAAGACCTGGAGTGGCTACGGCTCTTTTTAGAAAGAAGACAATAGCTTTTCCAGGACGCGTTGTGAAAATGCACGCGGAAGGAAAGCCGACTGGAGGCTTTCTTTTGTGTTTGGGGTAGTTAACTTGAACCAGAACTAATGGGGCAAGTGTGGCTGCGTGGCTGCTGCCTCTGTGCCGCTCCAGGGGAGAGCTGGGGCTCAGCTGACCGCATCTGAAAGGAGTCTTTTGTGTTTCTTTTAAATAAAAGCTGGATTGCCTCGAGTGCATTGGTAGAAAGCTCGCCTGTTGTATCTAATAGGATCTGATCATAAGAGCCTTGGTAAAGCATTCATGTTGATATGGTATATCGAAGCTGCTGACTTTTGCAATTACAGAACAGATTTTACTTTTTCTTACTATGCTTAGTCTCTATGGGAATTAGCTCTCCCAGGAGGGTAATGTGAGGGCCCGAGCTAAAGGTTAGGTTGGCTTTCTTTTCGTTGAAATAACATAGGTTTTTGTTTTGTTACGTATCAACTTTTTTTCGGTTCACTGCTGTCCTGTTTTTCAACACCTAGTACTTTCTCCTTCAACTTTGATCTTGTTTCATGAACTTCTTTCTCATCTTACTGTTTCTATGCCCTTTCTGCATAGATTCCACGTTCCCTTAACTCCATACTAAATGGTGCCTTCTTCCTTCCTCTCTTTGGATCTCATTTGTTGAGGATAGGGAGGCCTAAACTAACTAATAATCTAATCTACTATGTCTAACTTTCGCTAGCATTTTTCGCACAATACTTTCATTTTTTTTCAGCATTCTTCCTTCCAGCCCATTTGACGTGAACTACTTATACTTGTAATGTACAGTGGGGAAGGCTGCTCTGCCGTAGAATGTTAACTTCGAGTGATTTCCTTGACATTATTCTGGTAATGGATTGGCAATAATTGTACCATAAAAAGCGAAATAATTTTTTTTCTTTTTGGTACCTGACGTTAACGTAAATTTGAGAGTTTCTCTCGTCTCCATCCGTACCCGCGCACACGTTATGTATTCCTAGCTTGTTGACGACACTGATTCCACGTGTATTTCAGGTGAATACATTGACTCGAGACGTTTCCATCAGTGGTTTTCTTCTAATGCTAACGGTGAATTCGCAACGAGTGTTGTCATTTCTGTCTGAATGTACGCTTGCGGAAAGAGGTGCCAATCAAACCAAAGTGTATCAATCATGAGTTGATGTTGTATTTCTTTCAGATTATTTGGCCTGAAGTTTTCATTGTCTGAGAGTATCTTCTTTATATATCACGAATTTGCATATAGATGTATCCTAACCGAGCTTCCATTTGTACTATAGACGGAGTGCGTCTCGTGAAGAGTCCTTGAGTTAATCTGTTTGTCTCGCCTGCTAATCTCCCCACTCAGGGACTAAAACAAGCTATGTAGAAGGCGTACTTCTGTTGTCCGAGTCGAGAGTTTTTGCAGGCGGCTCTTGTTGTGTAAGATTTTTCCTCTTTGCTTCGGGTAAATCCGTGTGCAATGATTGGAATGTAACTGTTCTCTTGTTTTCGTACGTCGTGCATGGCTTGTATATAAGTGTAATACTGGCTTGTTTTTGTGTGGGTTATTCACAAACGGGATTACCGCTTCCAGGGGGAAAATGTGCGAGGGCTCGAGCTGAGAGTTAGGTAGGCCTTCTTTTTGTTGAAAAAAGATGTTTTTTTTTATATTAAGGACCAGTTTTTTTCAGTTCACTCAGCACTTACTACTTTCTTCTTCAACTCTTATCTTGTTTCATGAACTTCTTTCTGAACTAATTGTTTCTATGCTCTTACTGCTGAGAATCTGCGTTCCCTTATCTCCATACTAAAGGGGGCCTTCCTCCTTTCTTTTTTCGGAACGCTTTTTCTTTTTAGCGGTTAGGGAGGCTTAAACGAACATCTTATCTAATCTATTCACAAACAGATAGTTCTGTGTACGAAGGCGCTTCAATAAATGATTCATATAACCGAATATCCCCTACGTTACTCGTGACCAGTACGTATAGAGAACCTCTTCTATTTATGATTCTGGAATACGGTGCCGTTATTTCAGGGAGCTCCGCTCAGTAACTTTTTTTGGCACTGTATGTTGTTTCTCACGACGGGTGTTAATCCATAACTGTAAATGAAGTCTTTGAAACTCATTTTTTTGAGCTGACCGGGCATTTTTGCCATTCGTTGTTTGTACGTGAAACAGTGTCGCGGAGCACACACGTTACGAAATGTTGCGTGCTAGCGGAAAGTTTCTAGTAACGTCATATCTGTAGTGGTCAGAGCACTGTTCATAAATTATTACCTGAATCTCTGAGATTATAAAAGGAAGCTCATTTCAAATTTTTTTTGGGGAGGGCTCAAAACGCTTACCACTATTCATGCGTTGAGGACATTCTATCTTATCTCATGTCCTGTTGGTAGGAAATTTGTTTTTGATTCATTATTCCAAAACTTGTTTGTGGATGTGGTGGAGTTACTGAACGGTTTGTTATTTTAGGTTACTCACTGTTTGCACAATGCCAGAGTTACGTTTTCCTTACTGTAAAATTTTTCTTTGTTGAAGTTAACAAGACGTGGCATTTTTTGCATATATGTTGCCTCAGTTTCTGCGTGTCAACGAATTATGCATCTGTACTGCATGCCAGTATTGAAATCAAACCCAGCTCTGCTCGTCAATAAGTTAAATGGCCGCATTTTCTTTTCAAGGGTGAGATCCAGTGACTGCTACGCATTTCGACCAATCGGCCACTCCTTTTCTCTCCCTTTCTTTGTCCTGAAGTGAGCAGTCGCCGATGGCGCTTTTTCTTTCGTTCATCCCTGACTGGCTGTACTGCTGACGAATCTCATTCTTGTCATCAATCTGGCTGAGCTAAATTCTGCCCCCTCATCCATATTTGATGGCTGCTGATAGCGACAGAAATGAAACAGAAGAGGGTCGTCGACTGCTCAAAAAACCTTCCGGCTGTCGAAAAAAACTGGAAACTCCGAAGTATCCTTGTCCTTCGGCGCTAAAATCTAAAAGTAAGAGTCGACAACAGTGACTTTCTCCATTCTTCTAAATCTCAAGTTACATTGGCTGCTGGCGAGCGACTCCGTTCTTGGAGCTTATGAATGCGATATTGTTTGATTTCGGTTCGGCTGCTTGAGAATTGGAGTGCGTTTGTTAGTGAATGGAAGGAAATTGAACGTAAGATATTTTCCCTTGCCTATTTTCGTGATTTGTTCGTCTGCTTTGTAGGCTTTATGTGATTCTAAGATTTGAATTTCGATGAGAGACTTTGAGAAATATGACTTTGTGATGTCGTGAGAGTCGTGTTTTTGTCATATCAGAGGCTTTTGTAGTTTATTGATGAGGCTTCTTCTGTGGAAAGCGTATTACGATCCCTAAATCATTGAAAACTATACAATTGTACGATTTCGTGGAATCTTTATGAGAAATGCGGTAGTATATTCTAGTAGTGTCATGCGGTCATACGACTACGAGTGCGTCTGAGTTTCACTTAATTTATTCCTAAACCTTCACACTAGCGCGTAAACTCAACTTTTCTTTATAGTTTCCTAGACTCTTTGCACAATCATTGGCTTCACTGAACCGTGCGCTAGAGAACGATCAGTGTAGCGCCTTTGCTGGAATATTGTGCTATGTGAACAAATCTCGATGATTTTCGTACATGCTCTCTTTTACCTGTTGTCTTGAAACGCGCTCATCGCTTCAGGAGCCGTTGCTTTTGAAATCTGCGCCACGCATTGTGCTTTGATGGTGGCATTTTCTGCTGCAATTTCTGAGACAACCCTATTTCTAAATCACCCAAGTGCTCTGTAGACCAGGTGCTTTCATAGTTTCCGATAGAACTATGTTTTGTCTTGAACGACGTCAGTGTCTGGGGAAAAATAGCTCATTTCAGCATCTTTGCTTGAATAGCCGAGTTCTTATTCAGAGATGCACCGCCCTCATTCTTGAAGACGCCCTCGTAAAAACTCCAGTTTCACAACGAGCCGTGCTTGCTCGCTAATATTCATCACATCCTGCCAGACGCCGCCGCCTTCCAGCGTGGTCGCGCTCGTTGATATATGGCCGTAATTTACTAAGTTTGCTAACAGCTGATGCCGGTCACTCGTAACAGTGCGGCTGCTGCTGCTCGCCGGCCTCCAGATAACGTCAAATTTTACTCAAACTTTGCCAGCCTAATTGTTTGCGGCCGCGTAATTTCTTTTCATTTGGCTCCTGTATCATCGCCGCTCTTCTGTGCTGTTTGATCTCAGAGTTTTACTCTCCGGACGTGGAAACTTTTATCGCGGTGGCTCTTCACCACTCTTGTGGAGCTGATTACAAAATTCGACGTCAAAACTACCTGAATGGAAATGAGCTGATGGAGGTGCGAGTGTGTGGAGTATTTGCTTTCATGCTGATGCACGCATTAGCGACTTTGCACTCATACGCGCGAGCTGCTATTGTTATAAGGGGAATATATATCGAGAGGAATATGAATCAATGGGAATATGTCTCGAGGGGAATATGCATCGAAAGGAATATGCATCGAAAGGAATATGTATCGAAGGGAATATCGTTCCAAGGGGAATATAGTTCCAAGGGGAATATCGCTACGAGGGGAATATAGTTCCAAGAGGAATATCGCTACGAGGGGAATATCGCTACGAGGGGAATATCGCTACGAGGGGATTATCGCTACGAGGGGAATATCGCTACGAGGGGAATATAGTTCCAAGGGGAATATCGCTGCGAAGGGAATATAGTTCCAAGGGGAATATCGCTACGAGGGGAATATAGTTCCAAGGGGAATATCGCTGCGAGGGGAATATAGTTCCAAGGGGAATATCGCTGCGAGGGGAATATAGTTCCAAGGGGAATATCGTTACGAGGGGAATATAGTTCCAAGGGGAATATCGCTACGAGGGGAATATAGTTCCAAGGGGAATATCGCTACGAGGGGAATATCGCTACGAGGGGAATATAGTTCCAAGGGGAATATCGCTGCGAGGGGAATATAGTTCCAAGGGGAATATCGCTACGAGGGGAATATAGTTCCAAGGGGAATATCGCTACGAGGGGAATATAGTTACAAGGGGAATATAGTTACAAGGGGAATATAGTTACAAGGGGAATATAGTTACAAGGGGAATATAGTTACAAGGGGAATATAGTTACAAGGGGAATATAGTTACGAGGGGAATATAGTTACGAGGGGAATATCGCTAGGAGGGGAATATCGCTAGGAGGGGAATATCGCTAGGAGGGGAATATAGTTACAAGGGGAATATAGTTACGAAGGGAAATATAGTTACGAAGGGAATATCGTTACGAAGGGAATATCGTTACGAGAGGAATATCGTTACGAGAGGAATATCGTTACGAAAGGAATATCGTTACGAGAGGAATATCGTTACGAGAGGAATATCGTTACGAGAGGAATATCGTTACGAGAGGAATATCGTTACGAGAGGAATATCGTTACGAGAGGAATATCGTTACGAGAGGAATATCGTTACGAGAGGAATTTCGTTACGAGAGGAATATCGTTACGAAGGGAATTACGTTATCTTTCCCTATTGCAAAATTCGTAAACAGCAAAATGCTTCTGTGGCAACCATTGACATGAATAGCTGAACATATGTAGATGGGTGTGAGATCACTAGCGTATTAGCGATACGTTCATCATTACCTATTCTATAGCGTTATTTTCAGGTAGATACTATCCGGTCTATTTTCGCCGTGAGCTTATATATTGTGATGCCCGTCTTCGCTTGCTTCCCCGCGGGATTTGGAGTCTTACTATCTATCTCTTTCAATATTACTACACATTTTTCATGGTCCATTGGACTGTTTTCTAACTTCTCTTCGCGTCAGAAAAACATTAATTTTCTCCGCATGAAATCAAGTCGTTCAACACCTTCAAATTGCCCATGTGTAAAATAAAACAATGCTGGACTAATTTTTTTTTCAATCTTTGCTTCTTAGTCGTTTCAGCTTTCGAAGTGTGATAAATTAAGTTCAGGAGCTTGAAATCCTGACTTTCATATATGCTTCACATATGCTTGAATATTATACGAGTATACTCTTGAAACTGAAATTATTGTGACGCATCACTAGCGGTTTATGAATGATGAATTATTGCTTGTTTCTTCTCAGTTATACGGGGCATTTGTAGTTTACTATTGAATAAACGTATCGGTCCATAGCATGCAATCCAAGCGACATTATCAGAAGTGTTTTATGTCGCAAAGCTTAAGTTAAATGGCATCAGCAGGGTCGTTTTCATGCAGGGAGGAAATTTAATCTCCCGTATTGACGCTGAGCGTTGCGCGCCTGCCGTCGTGTTCTAACTTCCACTGGGACGACAACTCTGAGGACCGTCTGCTGTGGTTTCATGGTCGTCGAGCCGACGCTGAGCGTGAAATGGTAGGTTTTGGTGCCTTCAGCTATTTCAGAGGCTCTGATTTTTGTTGCCCGTGCGATTCTGATGAACAAGATCTGCACACTTAGTGCTATTGCATTGAATATGCTAAATATACAGCAAGGAAGAAAGCAGGTAGGACATTATATGCATTTGTGAACCTCTGAGAAAATGTGATTTTGCAATGTTTCAATTTCTGATAAAAATTTTTGAAAAAACTTGACACGCTGAAGACTCTTAGCATCATGTTATGTAATTTCAACTGAAATATTGGCAACTCATTTCCTTCACGCATGACTTCTTCTTGGCTACGCAAACAACGATCTCAGCAAAACAGTCGTCATCGCCTGCGTAGTTACTCTAAATGTAGAGCACTCGACACTCGCTATAACTCTTCGCAGGCCAAACAATTATTTCGAAATGGCTCGTGGCAGCAAATAGAATAGATAACACGCGCGTCCATCGGGGATTGCAAATTTCTTTGGAGCTTCGTTGCCTCGGTCGTCTTCCATTGGTTGTCGTGGGCTGCATTCGCTGACTCGACACAAGATGTCGTCCGCAGTATAGTAGCCCTGGCGTCCGGTGCATGCAAAGCAGATACAATCTGCGTCGGCTTCGTCAACAGAGCTGGTCGATCCTGCATCCAACTCGCTAGCCTTGCCTGTGTACCATCGTATGCCTGCCGCCTGTGGTCCTGGCGTGCTTTGTATGGGTGTTGTTTCGTGGCTCTGTCAGCGTTGTGCGGCCATTTGACTTTGACGTGTAAATTTTGAGTTGAGCGTTCGCAGTAATGCCCAGTGCTTGTCTTGAAGTAACATCGACTTGATGCCTTCTGGATTATTGAGTATTAATGCTAGCAAGCAGTAGGTCTCACCGAACGGAAACGAGATTTTGAAATATTTTATGTCGTAACGTAACAGAGTGTAACATTTTCTCAGTGGACTTGGCAGCATCCACCTGTACCGCGAGAGCGACGAAGATTGTTACAAAGTAAAGTCCAGGGGTTCTTGTAGTGTGGTGGGTTTTACAGAATTGTTTTTGTATCGTTCATTTTTGCTGCGCATGCATTTTTTTGCGCGCAACATACCCATCGATCAAAATGAATTCTGCAATGGCTTTCAGTCTTTTCTTATGCTAGTATTCACTTTGGATTTTTTTCGATTAAAATGTGGACGCTAGTAGGAATGCTTGAGCATTACTGATCGAACTCCCTCAGGGGGATGCAACTATTGTATCTATGGGAATTGGCGCTGCCAGGGGGAAAATGTAGGGTCCTGATCTGACCTGTGGGGAAAGCTTTCCCATTGTTGGAATAGAATATTTTTTTTTGTAACGGATGATCGTTTTCTCGGTTCAATGCTGTCTTTTATCTGAGCACCAATTACTTTTTTTTCTGTAGCTAAAAGTTTTGTTTTGTTTATGCTATTAAAAAAATCCATTTATATTTCAATCTTCTCCATTTCTCCATACCAACCAAGCAGTAGTCCTCGAACATTTCCTTAGATTAAAACTTATGTGTACCGAACTGAACAATAAAGTAATCGTCAAATGAAGAGGAAAACCCATATTACGGGCACCTAGTGCTGTTATTTGGTAGGCGTAATATTTTAACTAATTTCGAAAGGTGGAAATAACAGAGTTGAGGAATTTTCTGAAGGTGATGGCATTTGGGTGGCCATCAGAAGCATCCGAAGCGGTTTTTAAATTGATGTTTTTCCTTTTAAAATTTATGCTCCGAGATAAGCCTGAATCATCTTGAACAGAATAGAGTTAATTTACGTGTAAGTATCCGTAGCATATTAGAAATGAGCCCTTCAGATATACCAGGGATGCTAATTTACATTATAGTTTCAAATATGCTTTTCGCCTGTCACACGTCTTTCATTTCGAATATTGGTCTGAATACCGTGAATTCCTCGTCCTTTGATTTGGCGTTATTGACAGGTTTGAGGAGTTTGAGTAATTGAAGATGATAGGGTACATAATACGTAATCAATTTTAATATTTAGCTGAGCGTTAAGCTTTTAACATATGTTGTAGAATGCTTGATCGTTTAATTGCTTTGGAAGTGTGCTCAGGGGGAATGTTTTTCAGCGCATTATGGGGACTTGGTGCTCTTCGAGGCTCCTTTGGGGACCCGAGCCATACTCAGAGAGGGATGCTGATTGTGTCTGTCTTCGTCGGTGTACTTGGAAGAACTAGAACTTTTGAGTGGTAATTCTAGCTACGTACCACAGAAGCAGCATTATTTGTTACAGGAGTCTTTGTGGTTTAGATTTGCAGGTAGGCCGTATTCTTCACTGCTCTTCATCGTGGAGAAGGCCAAAGTACCGCGCAGCCGACCTCTCGCGCAAGTTTTGTCGTCTTTTATTCTTCCTTCTCATCACGTATTTTTGTTCTATCGAGCATTCAGTAGGACTCCTTCGGAAGTTCCATTAAATTTTGACGTAGGGCTAGTGGTAATAAATAACCGAGAAGGCTTTGCGCTGCAATAATTTTCCAACGATAGCTGTGGAGTTCTGAGCGAGGAATGAAGAGTTTCGTGCTGCTCATTCGGTCTCCTCCCATGTGCTTTCTGGCAAAGTGATTGGCTTGAAAGGTGTATAAATAATGTTATCATGGTGATTTGCCTTAAATTTCCGTATACTTAATTATTTTATTGATTTTTTCTTGGCTTGTTCATATTAAAGCCCCTCAGAGGAATACAACTGCTGTATCTAATGAGAATTAACGCTGACAAGGGAAAGATATAAGGCTCCGAGCTCAAAGGCTTTTTGTTGAAGGTGAATGATATTTTTATTTTTATTTCGGAGTGATATTTTTTCGGTTCCCTGCTGCCCTTTTTTCAGACCGTATTCCTTTCTTCATCGTCTGCTATTTTGTTTCACAAACATTTTTTTTTCTTCCTGTTTCTAAGGGTTGGGATAGGATAGATTCCTCATTCCCTTAACACCATACTGAATGCTACCTTCATCATTCTTTGTTTCGGGCTCAAAGTAAACTATCTAATCCAACTCTAATTGTTTAAGCTGGATGTTTACGTTATAGAGACCCCTTAATTCTGTTTATAGTCAGAATTAAGCATTCGTCAGTTGACGAGATTGTGATTAATATACGTAGAAGAGCGTGTCAGTCTCGGAATGCTAGTGTTAGAAGTACCAAATGAATCGCCGTGTTCATCACGTGAATTAAAATTACGATCTCACGGTCTGGCTGAAGTTGATCGGTCTTGTTTGAGTAATTAAATTTGGAGTTCGAGCCACCAATTGCCGTACCACGAATGAGATGCTCTGTTTTCAACGTGTTTCATGTAGTAATTTTTGTGCACAGAAGTATAGCATGGCAGTATAGTGCGCGCAGTTTTCAAAAGAAACTAGCTGAGCGAAATTTCCATTTAATTTTGCCAACTTTAATGTTTATTATTGTGCAGATATGTGCTTAAATATAATTTAACTTTAAAGCCTACAGTTCTTGTGACAGCAGGATAGCAGAAAATTATTATACTAGATTGAAAGAACTCAACTAAGAATATAATTTAGCGGTTCGCGTCCCAGTTACGGTGCCGCATCGAAATGTTAGCTCAAGTCGTACATAGGCAGAGCGGTATCAAGCATTTACCATGACGCGGATAGTCAACTTTGGCTGCCGCTTGCACGTAAGCGTAACTTTTTTCATTCCGTTACCATAGGTAATACTGATCGCTCTAATTGAAACGACGTTGATTATGAATTCACTTGAGTGCCTCCGAAGAGCACGATCTCGCCGTGTGCAGTTGCAGAGCAGTTGCATTAATAGGTCAGAGAGAGGGAGAGAGAGCACTCCAGGACACCTCTCTGTAGCGAGCTGGTTCGCATACAAATTACCTTTCCATTGAAACTCTCCAAATAGTTTCAGTTCATGTGATACCGAGCGGGATTGTCAAAGGATTTAAGCAGGAATGTTGTTAGATTTTAGTACGTATTAAAGAGGGATTGCGTTGAGCTGCCTGCGGCTTTACGCGGCTGTAGCAAGCACCGAGGCTCCTAATAACGTAATTATTGTACTTGTCTTGGATGCTTTACGGAATTGAGGTTCATTTAGCAGTTCTGCTTTTTATGTACTTGGTTATATCTCCTTATGTTGGGCACTTCACTTTAGGTTTAGAAAAACTGCTATGACTAAGCTCTTTGGGTGTGCTCGTGAATATTTTCGTACTGAAGGGATGCTTTCTTGGTGACTTCCTCAGCTTTGAAGTGCTTAAGACGTATAAAATATTGGAAACGCATTGGAATTGCTCCTTTTTCACACGATAGCATCGTTTATGAGACGGCGCCTCGTTACGCCAGCAGTTAAGCCTGCTTTGTGACGATATCACCTGTCTTCCAAGCACCAACAATTTGGGCCTATTGGAATGGGTCTCTCATTTGAATCTATTTTAATGAACTTGCGTAAAAAATGTAAAATTTATGCCAAAAAGTGAAGTACTACCACTATTAAATTTTCAAGTACAAAAACCAAGCTTTTGACAGTTGAATAAAAGTCCAAATTAGAATGTCCCGTCCATGTACTTTCTGGACTCGAAGTTTTCAACATGGTTTGACACAGCAAATTGCATTGAAGGTATGGCAAGGGCTGAGGATTACGACGGGAATTGAGTTCTGCACGTGTGCAGGAGAGGGAGGCTGCTGATTCCAACCATGAATTCACAGTCGCCTCCTCATAATGCTCTGGATCACGAGTGCCTTGCATCTGGAAATCATTAAGGGCTTGTTTGCCCGAATTACGGGTTTGTCGCTATTGACCCGGAGCTTATGTGACTCGTATCATAGCTCACTCTCATTATAGCTTAGCTTCACGTAATTCAGTCTGCGAAATTAGTTTGTGGCGTCACTGATCGAACTAATTGATAATATGTTGTCTTGTTGCTCAGGGACTGGCTGAGAAATTGGCTTGTTTGCCGCCCTTGTTCAGGTTTGATCTTAGTCGAACATGTTGTGTAGAGCTAAATGGAGTTAAGTTACCTGATCTACACAAATAAACAGGAAGAATTAAATGGTGATACATCGTTAAAGAACTCTTGATTATCTTATTTAAATGTGAAGGCACGAGCTGAGAGTTAATTAGGTTTTCTTTTTGTTGAAATAAAATTTTTATGTTATGTTTAGGACCATTTTTTTTCGGTTTACTGCTGTCCTGTTTTTCAGCATCTACTACTTTCTTCTTCGACTTTAATCTTGTTTCATGAACTTCTTTCTCAACTTCCTGTTTCTATGCCCCTTCTGTGTAGATTCCGCGTTCCCTTATCTCCATACTAAATGATACGTTCCTCCTTCCTTTCTTTGCATCGTCTTTGTTGCGGATAGGGAGGCTAAAACTAACTAAAAATCTAATCTGGTTATCTTATTCTGAAGGTATTGCGCAAACCTAGTGTATTGAGGTTCGAATGCTGTGGGTTCAAGCAAGCTCCTCTTTATATCCTTTAACGCCTCAGATGACTACCTAGTGGGTGTTCCTTTTTCATCCTGATATCGTTACCTACCTGATGCTAGTACCAGTTTAATGAAAATGATTGTAATAACGAGAGCATGTGTGCAAAAATGCTGACGTGAAAGGGTTAATCAATGTTTCACTATTGTTTTCAAAACTACTGTAGTTGATTTCATTCTGAATAGAATCTGCATAACGTATGAAATTCCAACACAAGACAAACTAATGAAAAATTATCTTGAAACGGTGACACCAGTGGAGTAATTGAAACTGAGGAAGAGCTTTAAATTTCCGTGCTGGTATTTCTTTGTTGCTCTATCTTTGGAATGCGAGGTCCTTTTGTGACGGACTTGCGAGTTCCCTTCTTTGGCTTTCAAGTTCCTTCCCTTGGCATACGAGGTACTTTTTTGATCTGAGGGTTGGTTTTTTGCCCTACGAGTTCCTTTTCTTTGTTTGCGATGTGTATTTTTTAGCGAAGAATTCTTTCTTTCACAAGAATGAGCTTTGGTTCATACCAATGCTCGTTATAAATAGATGCAGGAATGTAGGAGGCGTAGGTTGTGCTCTTCACGGCATGGTGGTGCAGGTCTGGTGCTGGCGATCTGCCTTTCCAGCTATGACCGCATTTAAACATCACTGCGTTAAAATTTTACTGCATTTATCATCACCGCATTTAACATCACCGCATTTATCATCACCGCATTTATCATCACCGCATTTATCATCACCGCATTTATCATCACCGCATTTAATATCACCGCATTTAATATCAACGCATTTAACATCACCGCATTTAACATCACCGCATTTAACATCACCGCATTTAACATCACCACATTTAACATCACCGCATTTAACATCACCGCATTTAACATCACCGCATTTATCATCACCACATTTAACATCACCACATTTAACATCACCACATTTAA
>JACJUY010002044.1:87034-115370 GCA_014220935.1 Platorchestia sp. MABIK
GGCCGGTGTGGTGGTGGTGTGGGGCACACAACCCTGCTGTCTGGCCGGTGTGGTGTGGTGGTGTGTGGGGCACACAACCCTGCTGTCTGGCCGGTGTGGTGTGGTGGTGGTGTGGGGCAGACAACCCTGCTGCCTGGCCGGTGTGGTGCGGTTGTGTGTGGGCACCACCAGCCGCTCGGTACGTGACCAATGCGGCGCATGTGTGTGGGCGCACCACCAGTAGCCAGCGTGTCGGGACGTGTGCGTGTACTGGCAGTAATGTAAAGACTCATCACTACATAGGCTTAATCAATGTGCTCTTTTATTGGTAGTGCGCCTTGTTGTCACGTGTTCGGTCCGTGACTAGCTTGCTAATGGGTGAGCGATTTGGTCGGTTTGTTCGTAGAAAAAAGGATTTTGATGTGTGGTAGATGAACATTTTACGTATGCGTCGTGTCATAATTCAAAGATGAAGTTGTGGATAGCTATTATTGGCATTCACACGTGGACTAAGAGGCGTAAAGCATGCTATGCTTTAGGTTAGTGCTACGAGTAATGTTGAAAATTACGAAGAATCTTACTAAACTATTCAGTTACAGAATAAAGTTCGACCATCAGGTTCGCTAGCTGGTTTATGTACGGTGAGCATGGCAATATTCGACAATTTTACCTGCACATGAGTGTGAACCCTCCACAAGTATTGGCCCTGAGTTGCATGCATCCTTCGTAGAATGAGTTTCTTTTTAAATTGACCTCATTTTCAAACTTGTACAATTTCATCTTGGGCGGATAACCATAATTCAAAACCATTTTCCGACGCTGAAACGCTTCACTTTCTGCATTCATTCATTTATACCACGTTGTTTAAAGGCCAAGAATGCCTGTGCATAGCGTTCTTGGCTGTTAAGTGCTGTTATTTTGGTTCAGTGTTCTGAGCAGCCATTAGCACACAACATCCTCGATCAGAACTGTTTCACAATACTGGAAGTTGTGTGTATATTCCGAAGGTTGAAGCGAGCCACTGCTTCAATTGTGTGAAATTATAAACTGGGCAACTGTAACTTCTGTCCCTCGATTTGATTATGCGGACACTGCGAGTTGCGTTTTCAGCTAGTTGTTTTATGCATTAATTTTTGATTCTTCTCAGTCCTGTAAAACTCATAATTTTTTGGAATTAGAAATTGAATTGAGTAATGCTCAACTTTGAATGAAGTTCTTTCAATGTCTGTGTGCCCTCTACTATAAGACTGGGGTACTGTTTTTGTGTCCTGACTCAATGTTTTGTTGCTTCATTTTTTTCTCTCTTTGAAAATAATTAATTTCTTGGTTTCTTCAATCTTTAGGCGTTCTTTTTATTCACTGGACATGGATTCATGTTTTACGTCACGAACTTTCAAAGTATACTACCTGCGACTAAAAATGGGCGTTCAGCTTAATTTAATTCTTGGTGATTTGAGCGTGAAAGTTCTCGTATTAGTTGGCCAACCAAAATTAATTGGGTGGGTGCAATAATTCCTATTTTCTTAATTGTGTGCGGCTCAAATATTCTTATTTTGGCGAGCTGGAAGAGCAGAGCTGTTTAGGCACGTCTCCCGCACTGGCCTCAACTTAAGAATGAATGGTAAAGCCACTAACCGAAGTTTGGGGTCCTTCTAAAATTGTCCCGACACTCAAAAACTGGGGATTGTTTTGCACGCAAGTTCTAATGAGAAAGATTACTTGCTTCGGTAGTTCTTAGCTGCTTTGTTTTCTTCTTGCCCTCCATTTGGCCCCGCCGAGAATATTAAAGTCTTTACGGACTTCAAAGTCTCTTTCAACTGCCTGTGTTATCCGTGTGTTTTCCCCTTCACAAGTTTTACAATTGAACTTGGTCAAACTTCGTCATGGCTGTTCAAGCTTTTTTTCTCTCGAGTCCTTCACTGGTATTTGGCGTTACCCTGACCCATGAGGAAGAGGAAATTCTTTCATCATTCTGCGGAGGTAACTATTTTTAGCGTGCGAGTCTCTCAGATCACTCTCGAGTTCTTTATCTAAAGTTTCACTTGGATCTTTCTCAATTTCTATTGTGTACCACCAGGAAGTGAAAATCATTGACTTGAAAACGGTTTGTTATTCAATTGACTGTGTTGAATTCGATTGAAAATATTCCTGCTCAAAAGTGATAACCTTTCCGTTCCAAAATAAAATACTCCCTTTCCTGTTTTGCAGCTGTGCATTAGACTTTAAAAGAAGTTATGCATCTTTCTAGCCTTGTTAAGAATCCTTCGTACTTTTTTGTCGAAAGAATTTGTTTTCGTTATAACGTCTTCGTTTAGGGAAGCTGTGTTTTCTAGTTATAGATGAGTGCGTGCCCTCTTGAAGCTTTCTTTTGGACGGTTGTCTGTCGTGCTTTTTTCATCGGAGATTTCATAATAGAACGTATGATGGTTATAAACGCTTGTGCAATGTTTATACTTAGATTCTTAACACTTGAATTTAGGTGGCTTCATTGTCATAGAAGCTAGCACTACCTAGTGTGAGCTCTCCCTCTAAAATGTTATTTTAATTGACAACTAGCTGATCAGTTGACGTGTTCTAAATTTGTGCTTGCGAGTTCAAACAATAAGTCAGAAAAAAATTCTCCTGGCTTGTCAAAGCGTTCTGCAGCTTATGCCTCGGAAAGTGACTAGAAAAATAACGGAGTGCGGCACAGTTTTTTTGATATGGGAATAGTCCACTACTTAGATGATCGAAGAAATCGAAATGCTCGTGCATGAGGTTGGTGGTACTATACTCTGGCCAACCGCTCGCGTGAAAAAAAGTAGACATAGAAAAAAAAGGCATTACTAGGGCCACTCCTATCCACGCAATAATAAATACACAGTAGTTGCTTGCTTAGTTGGTGCGTGTGTCTGTGACCTGAGCCTTAAAAATACTTAATGACCGTATCTGTGATACGAGTTTCGCCAGTGCACAAGTTCAAGAATATTTCAATTGCGGGTACTATTGGGTTGAATATTTTTGTTTGTCATCCACATCTGGAAGATTTGTCGTGACGATATCGAATTTCGCCATTTTTGACGGCCCGTGTACACTGGTATATACAGTACGTTGAGTGAAATATCAACTCTGAGCATTAAATGCGTTTTCGCAGACTGTTTTAAAACTCCTGAGCTTCTCTGTGAGAATGAGGAAGTACCAATAGTGCGGTGTAGCGTAGATCTATAAATACTCTAGGCAGAATTATGATGCACTTCAAATGATTTTCAGTTACTCTCCGCAGAAACAAAAATTATTGCTCATTGTGTCAGTAGTAAATTTCTTTTTAAATTAAGTGAGGCTCAGTTTTTTCTCATTTTAGTTCATGAAGAAGATGAAGACGTGAGATCCTAAATGAGCGTTGTGGTTGACCATCATTTTGTTGAAGAAGAATAGGCTTTTTATTTTGTTCCTGACCATCTATTTTCGGTGCGCTGCTGTTCTTTTTTCTAGTTTCTATTAATTACATCTGCAACTTGTATTTTTTCCGTAAATTTATGTAAAGAATAGAACGGAAAAAGTGACCTTTTTGGTACCGTTTTCATACATTGGGCGAACTATCGACGCTAAATGATGAATGCTGCGCGAACTGTGTGGAGTCCTTTTTCTACTTTGTTGTTTCTATGCGCAGGGTGTGGGTAGAATTCCCATCCTCCTTATCCCATACTAAATGGTGCCTCACTACTGTGATGTGATGGTGCCTCACTTCTGTGTTGTGATAAGCGATGCTGAAACTAACTTTGAATCAATCAATTCTTCCTAACTTCTTCCCGCCTCTCTTCTCTTGGTAACATTCTTGCTGTGGTTAGAATAACTTAAATTGACTCATGATTCAATCGAATTTTCAGTTATTGTTGCCTACATACTTTCTCCAGAAGGCGATGCTCGTTATCCTAATCTTACTGCAATTTTTTTTTCAGTTGAGTAAAGTTATTATTATTATTATAGGTTATGCCACTTTCATTTTGATAAGAGGGAAGCTCATTGTTTCTAGTTTCCTTCATTTTCCTTTCTTTTTTGTACACTTTTCTCTCACAAGTAGATCGCCGTTCTTTTAATTCAATTCCCAGGACGATTGCCGTCTCGTTATTTCACCTCTTTACTGCAATTTTGCGTTTCTATCTCGTTGATGAACTACACTTCTAGATGCTTCATGCCCGTATAGGCTGTGGGCAGATGCGGTGCTTAGACCTTGTGGTATTATAAAAATTAATGAAATTGCATTGAAACTGGGCTTGGCTACCTAACTTATTCATACCTCATGCTCCAGTGCTGCTTCAAAATTAGATCTGCAGTGAATCTCTGGTGGTTAATACAGTAGTGCGCTAGGAAGCGTCAAATTAATGGCTCAATGAATGACGCCATGCGCTTCATCATGAAACCCTAGTATGTTTTTGGCATCGTGGCTTTCCAATCAAGATTACATCGTGATACAGTTATCAGAAATTTATAACGTCGTGTACGTCTTGAGCGGTGCGGTTTTAACTTTAGTAAAAACACCGTGTCACTAATAAGTGGCATCCATCATGTAACCCGTGTATGCCTTTAGCGTTACGACTTTTCCAATCATAAACACATCATCCTTTCACCCGGAACTTGCGAGCGTTGGCTTTGGGGCGTTCATCTTTTTTGTAGGGGCTTTGCAGGACTTGAGTCTCTGGTGGTGCGGGGCTTGCCTTTCGCGATGAATTGCCAAAAGTTAGAGCTGACTGCGAAGTTTGTAATTTAGGCAGGAAGGTGCATTCCATTATTGCCCAGCTCCACTCACTCAAAGGCGCGGGCTGAGTTTGCTAGCAGCAGCATTTCTTTTCACGCCTTGCTTTGTGTTGGGCACTTTCATGGCATCCTTAAAGCCTTCAAAGCCTCAAGATTAGGCGCCCAGGGCTGTTCCTATAGTTCAATGGAATGTACCAGTTATACCTCGCCTCAGCGCGCGCTGTATTTAGCTTCTGCGACTAAATTCCTGCGATGCTTGAACAATTTCACTCAAGTTCCAGATATAATTCGTGATTTTAGTTTTCTGAGAATCAGGTATTGTTACTTTATGAGCTGGTTCAAAATACTCTGCAGTCTGCTGGTTAATACTTATTTTCTTTCCTCCGAAGCAATAAGCTGTTGAACCAATGAATTAGCGCTCCCAGAGGAACGCTGTGAGGTCTCAAACTCAAGGTAAAGGAAGCGTTTTTGCTGAAATAGAACAGATTTTGTTTTGTTATGGTATACATTATTTTTTCTTAAACTTTTATCTTGATTCAAACAGGTCTTTCAATTTTGCGTTTCTATGTGCAGGGTGTGGAAAATGCACCCTGTGCATAGATTCGCTCTTCCTTTGCTGCTTCCAAATTGAATGGTGCCTTTCTCTTACCTCTTTTGGAAACACCTTCGATGGGGATCAGAGAGATTGAAATTAACTAATAAGAGGATCTGAAACTGGTTTTCGTTCGCCGTTGAGGACTGAATTGCAGCGAGTTGCTTTTGCAGTTTGCAATTGAATGCAAACCTGCGGGGATCGTAGACTTGTTTGATATTCAAGCAATTTTTGTACTCAATTCGATGAGTACTTAACGATCCTGTTTCATGCCGAGTTGTCTTGTATCCGTTGGCATCAGTTTTATAGGGCATATTGTTGTGGCAACATTGCTCAGTCATCATAAACTGCCAAGTGTTCAACCTTAGTATTTAGTGGGCTTGCAAAATATCTCGAATTTAGCGTTGTGCACACGACGTTCTGTATTCAGTTTTATTGTGTACACGACGTTCTGCATTCGTTTTTATCGAGCATTAACTGCTGAATGCTGCTCGAAGACCGGGATTAATGCTGAAATTCTACGAAATTTTCACGGCATGTTTAGCGTGCTTGTGGTTTCCCTCGAGAAATATTACACTATTCTTACCTGGCTCATAGTTTAATGCCATTTCCTCGTCAAATTTAGCCATCTTCTCGGACCATTTTCGAACGAGGCATCCATCGCTCCATTAAGTCGACGACGAAAGTTTGCGGATTAGAACGCTCGCGCTTTACGCGTTCTCCTTTAATAAAATTCTAGCGAGTTCCGTAATAGCACGTAACGATGTTTTCTTGTGCTTTGCATGAAAGCAGACCGTTAAAAGGGATCTTAGCGTTACTATTATGAGCTAGAATGTCGTGGAGGCTACTTAAATTTTCTGTTTCGTTGATGCTTCCTTCTTGAAGTTCATCGCATCGAAAACTAATATTGACATTTGGTCGACTTGTGCGCGCACGCCAAGGCTTTTCGGCGAGTGGTGGACGGTCTGTGGAACTCCAAATGGTTTTATCTTCGCTCGACGCCCACGATTACATTTGTTTAAGTTGAAAAACTAATCTTTTTAGTGTTTTCTGGGAGTGATTTTTCGCCAAGATTATCCTCTGTCAGTTGAAAATGGACTTCTAATGGTTATGTGCCAATAAATTTTGGTAGATTAGGCTCTCGCTTCATCCGCTCCGGTGTCGCCAAGTTTTTCGGTCAAGGTCCGGGGATCGCGCTTACCTTGTATGACATAGAGCAGCCAGTCATGAAATATGCATGCGGCGGACATTTCGTCATGCATGCGATTGGTGAAGATATTTTGCGGTTTTTTCTTCAGTTGTTTGCCATTATTCTTTTTAGTTTTTCCATTATAGCTCTAAAGTCGAAAGTAAATACAACACATTCCAGATCATTCCCCTCTACCACTTACACTGTCGTTTAGATTCCATGTGACACGTCGTAATAAAGTCGACAAAATAGAATTGTTTAACCAAGACCTAGAGCATGGGTTGCTTTTTATTTGTTGCTTATTTCGTAAAAAGTACTCCCAGTGATGTAAATGATGTGCAGCTTTTGCATTAAAAGAAATACGTCCTAATCATTTTCGATACGAGTATTCCAATTAATGAAACTCATTCGACTTACGTACTTAACGACAAAATAGTCGGTGCTTCTTAAGTCTTCTAATATTCCTCCGTATGTTCATCTATCGAAATAAATTTGTGTACTTTTTGACACATTTCTATTAAAAATTCAGTCAATGTATCGTACTTCTAAGTCAAAATATAGTATGAATAAATTGGAGGCGGTTTTGTTACCTATTTTGCTCCTATTTAACTTGCACAATGCAAAAGTACGAAGACCACACTCAAACATTCGGCCAGGTTTCGTAAATCATGGGCGCAATTATAATGCCGTAAATAAATTGGCGTGAGAGTTGTTGTGAGGCTCAAGTGCAGGATCAGATAGGCTGGAATGATTTGAATGAATGCATTAGTGAAATGCTCCTGTAATTAGCTGAGTGTTCTCTGTTTTGCAGTGCACTTGACGCTCCAGTAATTGCTCGGGATCAATAGACTCGAGTATTTCCTCTGTTTTGTTGGCGCCAATACTGTTACAAATTCCGATACTTCCCATTCGTTAGCGCTGCATCCGTTAGCAATTGTTGTACATCTATCGAGGGCTGTGTTTGTCATGAATTTTGAACTAAATGATATTGCTGTGTGTCTTGGTGTTTTTGGGACATTCTGGAAAATGCTCAACGCTGACATCAAAATGTTATTCTGGTGTTCTAGACTGGTGAATCGAAAATCACGGTCGTCTGCCATGTATTCACTCTCTAGGATGTACAATGACTCTAATTTAATGAGTAGCCAAGTAAATAGCACGTGCCCGGATCCTGAACATTCCGGGGAAGAAGACTGCCTCCTAGAAATAACAATTGTTATATTGGACGATAGTTTTCGAAGTTAGATCTATTGTCACTCTTATGAATACGGTTTGCCTATGGGCGTTTCAGAGCATGGGGTAAATTTTCCGAATTAATAACCAAATGTAAGGGTTAGATATCGAAGGGAAATTTCACCGGCGACTGACTTGAAAATGGAAACCTGTATATTCCCAGTTATCATGCTTTGCTGCTAAAAGATTGTTTGGTAGTCCCAACATCTGCAAAAGTTGATAGAACAGCAAAAAATGGGCTCACGGTTGCTGGTCTTAGGTAGTCGATTTGGGTGGGGGTGTTGATCGCTGATATTTCCCTTCCTAGTCAGACAGCTCTTTTTTTAAAGCTAATCGCTGAAAACATCGCCTTCTCGAGATATATCTCGCACACATTCCCTTGCTACGTTGAGCACAATGCATAGTTCATTTTTAGTTCTGTTATTCTGCAGGCCATTCACTGCTGACGAAGTTTTCTCAGAATCTAAATTGTCACGAACAAATTGAGCGTGCAAATATTCTCTTTTTGCTCCTCTCAGTAGCGAGCAAGTTCTGTGTTCCCATTCATTATAAATAATAGAGAACGCTTCTGAGCTTGCATTCTCGGTACAGAAAATACATGTTTTACTGTTTTCAGCGGATTGCTCCATGGCTTTCTAAATTTAAACAATGAAGCAATTTTAATGCGTATCGGACAGCAGTCATCGTATGTATTATAAAGGGTTTTTAAAGCTATAGTTATAAAATTGGAGAATTACGCCGTTCGACGATGTACAATATCAATTTGTCTAAAAAAATATTTTAATCAGCCTATTCATGAGCTGATAGCAAAAATATCAATACCCTAAATGAAAGGCTTCTCTTCCACTCCAAAAATCCCTTTACATTTACACAAGGAACCGACATCAGTACTGAAATCACCAGCTGTACAAATATTGTTTTAACTTTGACAGTTATCTGTCGACATATCAAACCAATACTCGAGGAAGACATTCAACTAGTCTTTCTGCAAAGTCGCTATGTACCCACAATGTCCTCGGAGTAATGCCTATTAACAGCACATCTCCACTAAATCATAACAACTGGATAAATCATTATCGTAACGAATTGCGAGGACTTGAGAGCATACATTGACACTCTGCCTCTACGAGCGCTTTTGACTGTGACGACCGCAACAATTATCCAGAAGTAAAACATCAGCGTTACAGAAACAAGTCTCGGTAACCACCAGAATGTGAATTATCTGTCTCATGGCCAAAGAAACAGTGAGACCTCGATATGCTTTTCCGAAGTAAGCACGTATTGAGGTGGAGGTTCAAGAGGCCATCTTCTCGTATGGCGCACTCAGCAGGAAAGAACTGGCATTGAACATCATCATCCGCGTGATTCCACTGTTGTTATCTCGCCGCCGCATGTCGTCCATTAATCCTCTGACTCCAGAGGAAAGATGGGAAGTCCCGAGCTTTGGTATGGTTAGGTGAACTTTTTGGTTAACGTAGCCTAAAATTTAATATGTTACAGACCATCTTCTTTCGGCTCACCGCTGGCTTTTTTCTTCTGTAAATTCAATCATAGAGGTCTGTTGAATCTAGTTTAGTTCGATGAATTCTTAGCTTGTGTCATGGTTATGGATTACTCTTTACAGTTTTGACGAATGAATGAGCTTTCTTATTCAACTTTTATCTTGTTTCATGTGCTTCCTAACTTATTACATCGAAACGCAAGGAATCCTTTCTTGGAATACTCTTGTGCTTAGACTCCTCATTCCCTTCACTTCGTATTTATTGGGGTTTTCCTCCTACCTCACTGTTGCTTCATTCCTCTGTTTTGGTTAGGAAATCTTTGCCAATTTTCCTTTTCATGCTTTTTCAAAATTTCTACTTTGTCTCTTCTTCCTTTTCTTCTTAACATATTGTTTCTTTGCGAAGGGAATCCTGTGTCGAAAAGCACCTTGTGCATAGATTCCCTGTTTTATATTATCCATGCTAAGAGGTTCCTTATCTTACCTTGTCTTAGTTGTAGTGAGGAAGTGTAAAGCTAGTGTAATAATCATAATAACAGTTCTGCTATCTTCATAAAGGATTTAGGATAATGGCTTCGTTGCTTCACGACCGTCTCGTGAAAAAGTAGGAACGCGTTCAAGTTTCGAGAGCTGAGATTTACAGATTCTTTGAGATCCACAATGGCTATGATAGTTCCTTGTAATCTCAGAGAGTTATTACGAAACTTGCCGTGAAAAGATGTGCTGGCCAACCATGTCATCATGTTCGCACCATCATTTTCATTTCTAGATCGTTTCAAGTTACAAAGTTGCATAAGATTTACGGAACAAAATGGTACCACGTTTATATGTGCCGATGTTTGAGATCTCTCGCCATGCGGGTTCGAGCAACGACCTATTTAATCTTATTTGGCTGGAAATTTTTCACGTATCGCGTGGTTATCACAACCTGCCTGTACGTCGATCTGCACGTGCAGTGCTTAGAGTGTAGAACCCACGCACAGCGATGCTCAGTGCTACAGCTTTAACTGCAAACGAGCGACGATAGACGCGAAGCTGTTAAGTGCGTTTGAAGCAAAAATTAGCCAAGTTGCGCTTACTGAGTACAATGATGCGTGTTATTTGGTCAGGGAATTCGTCGAAATGCTAGATCATGGCGTGCAACATTCAAACGTGGCATTCGTGTGCTGAGTTTCACAACACAGTATTCGTGTATCCCTAGCCAAAACCCGTTGTTAGCGCGCCCTGTGTAAGACTGGTCGCCGCTCACACACGCGTTGCAGCTTCAAAGTAATCAGACCTCGGCTTGGCGGGTTTTTCTTCCATACCATTAAAGAAATCCTTCGATGCAATTGCGAGATCTGTGAGCCAACCGCGGCGGATGCGTGCTTCCTCCCAAAAAGTGTGGATTAATTTGAAGTTACCGGCTAGCCGTAGCAGCGAAAAATGCGGATAGGTTTCTTAGTTAGGAATATGGGTGCTCAGGTACGTGAGGTGTGAGCGGGGATGCCAATGAATGAATTATGCATCACTTGGAATATGCGAAGTAATTTCAAATCATGAACTGCTGGAGTCATGGTAGGATGGAGTTTAATTTTGTTACAAGGACATTTTTCATTTTCCTGTATGGAAATTTCAATTGAATTCAATTGCTGTTTGAAAATTGTAAGCAAAAATTGTTGGAATTTCGAAAGAGCAGGACTTCATGAGCACAAGTCAAGTTTGAATTTTGCTCACACGCAATCTCCGTTAAGGCGCAAAGAAAGCGCTGATGAAAATGTACACAGTTTTTCGGTGAATTCAAAAGAACGCTTCAGTTAGAGCAGGGATACTTTTCAGTTGCTTTTGAAATATGAGTTGAGCCCGCATGAAAGCGATGTCCGGAATGCAGATCCAACTCACACTTTTTTTCTGGCCTGCGTCGGGCGAGAGAATTTCAGGCTCATGCCAAGGTAGTGAAGAGATTTGGCGTTACGAGGTTTATAGTCGCCAGCGGATGAAGGGTTTGTTGTTTAGAATTAAATTCTGCTGGCTGGCTTCGCTATTTTTTGGAGTCCAGTGTGGAATTCGGGTTCTTTTATTTCGAAAGTTGCATAAGGTCGATATCGGCCGTGTACACGGAGTCCACGGAAGCTTTGGATGGAGACCAGCACGAAGGACGGGTCGCAGTTGCGAGTCGACTTTCGCTTGATTGAATAAGCTTTGCATTGGAGCTCCCTATTGCCCTACCAGGATATGGTAGATCACCCTAAACTGAACGGGCTTTGCATTTAAAACAGGTGCTTTTTGCGTCGATTATAGTTCTTTCAATTATGTATAGGCCTAACGTTCTGAGGATCAGCAACTTGAATTTCTTTAATTTTGAAATGGTGAATTATATCATCGAAAAAGCATCGAAATACGATGAAATATTTTAGATTTGAACTCGTATTTGAAAACCATTGCAAAATGTTTTTGCAACTGTGGTTGGATTTTCATATTCCTCCAAGGACGTGCGGGCCCAAGCTGAGAGTTAGGTAGGCCTTCGTTTTGTTGAAATTAAATTGTTTTTGTTATGTTAAGGACCATCATTTTTTCGGTTCACTGCTGTCCTGTTTTTCAGCACCTACTACTTTCTTTTTCGACTTTGATCTTGTTTCATTATCTTCTTTCTTAACTCACTGTTTCTGTGCCCTTTCTGTATAGATTCCGCGTTCCCTTAACTCCATACTAAATGGTGCCTTCCTCCTTCCCCTCTTTGGATCGCCTTTGTGGCGGATAGGGAGGCCTAAACTAACTAATAATCTAATCTATTCCTACAGGGTAGCACTTTTAATTTTCGCTATAAAATTGCTGTTTTTGTCTGACACAGCCTTTAATTTAGAATTTGTGCTTGACCGCAGAAATACAGTAATTTGCAAACGCTTTGCGTATAATACAGGTATTGAAGAAGCATAAATTTGAAAAACACCTCAAAACTGAAGTAAAATAACAATGGAACTAAGCGGAAATGCATTCTTCAAAACTATTAGCTAAATATTGAATATGAATATATGAATATGAATATTGAATATTCATATGAGTATGAATTTTGAATATGAATATTTAAAGCAGGTACATAAGATCGTGTATTTGATTCATGCATTTTAGCGTCTTCTCGTGTTTCCCATTTGATAGAAAATATCAGGCGATGGCGGAACCTGACTGCGCATTTTGGACGGCGGCACGCGGAGTTCGGTTACAATTTGGGACGCCATTCTTTGGTTGTGTCTTGAAACTTGCATGAATAATGCTGCGCTATGAATATTGAGGCGGGCGGCTCGTGTGAGGGCCTTCTCTGCTCAGACGCCGCTCCTCCACACACCTCGCACTGGACACACGCGCCTCACATACACGCGTCGTGTGTGTTGAACTTCCATACTCAGACGCCGCTCCTCCACACACCTCGCACTGGACACACGCGCCTCACATGCACGCGTCGTGTGTGTTGAATTTCCATACTCAGACGCCGCTCCTCCACACACCTCGCACTGGACACACGCGCCTCACATACACGCGTCGCGTGTGTTGAACTTCTATACTCAGACGTCGCTCCTCCACACACCTCGCACTGGACACACGCGCCTCACACGCGTCGTGTGTGTTGAACTTCTATACTCAGACGCCGCTCCTCCACACACCTCGCACTGGACACGCGCCTCACATACACGCGTCGTGTGTGTTGAACTTCTATACTCAGACGCCGCTCCTCCACACACCTCGCACTGGACACACGCGCCTTACATACACGCGTCGCGTGTGTTGAATTCTTACCCACACTGACGATATCGAGGATGTTTCGTCACACACCTGCCTATCGAGGCTCGCGTTCGGGTTTAAATAAAAACGGGGTTAAGAATTCTAAAATGATGTACTCGTTTTTGTTTTGCGTAACGTCCTGGAGCCTGTAATAATACGCATTTAAAATTTTGGCTATTGTATTTAGAAAATCAATGAACAGAATAAGAAACACTTTTGTTATAAACTTACGTTTAGAATTTTTTATAAATTTTTACCCGCGCCTAAATAATCCACTCGTACGCGCTCGTGCTCGCCCGTCTACTGTACTGTCTGCTGGCTCTTCTTGTGCCGCTATGGACACGCTAACTCTGGCCTGCGAAAATGTACGTTAAAAGAACCAATTTCTATGATCAGCTCCCATTTTTTACTTGGCAATGTGATTCTTTATAGTTCACGTCAAACGGTTAGCTCAACATTTCGATATAGTTGTCGGAATAATAGTAATAATTCAGTATTAAACTGTGCGATGGGATGAATTTGCCCCCTAGATCCCATTTATTTTTTGCTGTAGCTACGAAAATAAAAATGCCGGGATTTCTCTCGTAACATAATTGTGTAACAAACTTGGGTAGCACGCGGAAGTAATTATCAAGTTTGGAATAAGTTACAGACAGCCGGCGTGAGGGAAATCACTGGATGACACCGGGTGTCGCTCTCAATCTCAATT
This sequence comes from Platorchestia sp. MABIK, assembly GCA_014220935.1. NCBI lineage: Eukaryota > Metazoa > Arthropoda > Malacostraca > Amphipoda > Talitridae > Platorchestia > Platorchestia sp. MABIK. Next base: position 100,728 of record JACJUY010002044.1, read on the forward strand.
TGATGGCTCGCGTCCAGGAAATGAATACCTGACGTCTGGGGAGTACATAGCTCGTACCAGGGAATTGTTGCGTAAGTGGCAGGGCAAACTGTTGTTGACAGCTGACGTTACTGACTGCTGGCAACTGACAGCTGGCCACCTGGATAGAATGACTGACCGCTGGCCACCTGGATAGAATGACTGACCGCTGGCCACCTGGATAGTATGACTGACAACTGGCCACCTGGATAGAATGACTGACAGCTGGCCACCTGGATAGAATGACTGACAGCTGGCCACCTGGATGGAATGACTGACAGCTAGCCACCTGAATAGAATGACTGGCCGCTGACCACCTAGATAAGGTTACCGACAGTTGGTGACGTTAATAAAGTTACTGACTGCTATAGCATCGAATCTACTACTTCCTTCGTCAACTTTTATTTTTTCATTAACATCTTCCTTAATTTATTGTTTCTATGTCCTTTGTGCATGGATTCCGCTTTCCCTTATGTCTGTACTGAAAAGTGCCTTCCTCCTTCCTCTCTTTGGAACGCTTTTTGTTGCTGTTAAAGAGGTTTAAACTAACTTCTAATCTAATCGGCTACGGATTCGAAGAAATGTGCAGGCGCCTTCTGGTGGTGGGGAAATTTCCACTGTCCATCTAATCGTTCAACACCGAAGTCACAATTGTAGTGCATGACCCGCATGGCTTTCATGTTTCATGCTGGCGTTATTTACGCAAGTGTCTGTGTTCTGGCTGGTTCGCTGCGTGAAAGATATGGTACAACCATGCATCAATTGTTTGTCTATCAGTTTAGGACCTTTATGATCAGGGATATTTAGTATCCAATTGCTTGTAATGCATTGCAGGCTCCGACTCATTTTTAGAATTACTTTCATAATATGTTTTTTTCCCGCAACCGTGTACTAGGCGCTTTAAGCCGCTGAGGGCAGATTAATTGCATTAGGACGAGTGTGCGTTGTGACTCAGCCTACTCCTTGCTGTGTCCCTGTGTGTTATTCTTTGTGCTTGGCCGCGAAAGTGTGGGAGATCAAATTTTGTTAAATCATAATTAACAAATCAATTTGTTGCTCTTACATTTTGAGCCATTCAGAGCAAAGCTCTTCCAGCTGTATTACTTTGAAATAAGAAAATAATTTTTTCCCTCTCTTGTTCGGTTTCATTGACGTGCGTGTGGATCGTTCTGTTAATCAACTGTAGAAATAACAGCCATTGCAGTTGTATAACACCCAAGAGGTTTCAATGTAGGAACTTCCAACTCGCTTTAAAAGCCTATTTCTAAAGCATTTTTACTGTTCATTAAACAAAGTTTTAATTTACCCATCATTTAGACTAATACTCTGGACTGTCTTCGATTTAAAAAATTACGTTCGCTTTTTTAATTTCTACTGAATATAATTTCCCTAACATTACCGTCCCAACTTAATACGAAGAAAATGATCTTTAACTGTAATGTACTGTTAATTTTTCCATTGGTTGTCGTTTCCGGGCGAAAGCTAACTCTTCCGAACGAGGGAAGTTTCAAATTTATGTTTGTTGAAAGCCGCTTCGATGTGATTGGAATCTTGCGTGGCTTAATTAAATTTGCATAACGTCATATTGGACGTCGGGGGGCGCAGGTGTGCGATCTTCTGGCGGTGACCAATGCGCTATGGACGGCTATTTTTCTAGCACTCCCTTATCGCCGCGCTCCAACTTCTCTCTGAAGGCTTCTCATTTTAATTCTAGAATGCGACATGAGGGGAACTTGGTGTATTTCTTCCACAGGCGAACTTGCCAATATTACAATAGGAGCTTCGCTCTTAATATCCGATAGCTCCTTTGTTGAACAACTGGGGTGTTTTTTCGTGCAAACTTAGGCTCCGTCTCCGAGTAAAAGGGAATATTTCTTTTGCAGTAATGACTCTGTCGCGATTGCGTTCTCCTATGCATAACCCACTTCGTGTAGAGTAGTTGAATAGTTTCGTCTTTTGTGCGACTGATAACTACTTTTTGTCCATTCTTCTACCGATTTATGTAACCAATTTGTTACTTTTATTCCTCTCAGCAGGCTAGAACTACTGTATCTGTCTTAGTAGTTCCTAGAAGAAGATGTAAAGACCCGAGCTGAAGGTTAGGGAGACTTTCTTTCGTTGAAATCTGTTGAATGTTTTGTTGCAGACCATTTTTGTTCCGGTTAAACTGCTGTTCGGTTTTTAGCAACGTTCACTGTCTTCTTCAACTTTTATCTTGTTTTATAAAATTCTTTCACGCTTGCTGTTTCTATGCGGAGGATGTCAGAACTCCTAGTGCATTGACGTTCCCTTAATTTCATGCTAAATGGTACCTTCCTTTTTCCTCTCCCGGAAACACGTGCTGGGGTTAGGGAGGGTAAAACAAACTTATACTCTAATTCAGTCTAAACTAATTGCTGCATACGTTAGGTTGTCAAATTTACTTCAGGTTTTTTTTTGTACCTTTTAATGAAAATCTTATCGAATTGATTGCATTAATTTAGATTTGCCCTCATTCGAAGTTTTCTAACTCATGTCAGTCATAGCTCGACTTGTGATTTGTTTTTATCGAAGAACTTTGCTCGAATGCAATCTGCATTTCAATCCAGGAAACTCGTTTCTCAGGTGTAAATTGCAGGGCTTTATAATTTGTGCTCATGAGATTCAGATGCATCACTGTTTCTGATAGTTGTCATTTGTAACTTGAGATTCATCCTTATCCGTTTCACTCGATCGTTATGAATATTCTGAATTTTCTTCTCGTGATGGATGTTTTTTACATGTGTGATATTCTTCACTTATTGGAACGAAGTATTCCTTGAAACGCTCCGTGTTTTCCGATGATTCTTGTGTTGTGGAGGGAGATTTTTGCACGCTAACATACGAGACTGAGGCGCTCTCATCTTTTAAGTTGTGCCCTAACTTGAGCTGGATAAAGAAAGCTTTCCAACTAACTTCAGTGTCCTAACTCAATCGAGCCCTCGCTGCTGCTCAGAGCCTCCTTCTTGGGGAGCTGCACCCGCGACCAACACTTGCGCTACTTACCCTTCACTCGCGTGGCTGTGCCATGGGAATAAAAGCCAACTTAGTGACCAACGTATTTGTTCGCAAACCTCTTGGAGTTCAAAGGTTACAGTGCCAGTGTACAAAAAAATTGAGCAAAAAATTTGTGCAGAAGAATACCAGAATTATTGAAGTTACAGTAGACGTAAAACGTAAGAAAGTCATTTTTAAAAGAATCTTGCTTTATTTGTCAACTCACTCCTACCAAACCCATCTATGCATAGTCGAATTGAGTACGTGTGGGCTTCTTTACGATGACGTTATGTATCTTCCAAATATGACTTCCTTGCATTTTTGCTTGTAATTTCAATGTTTTAAACAGTAATTAAGCGTGACATATCCGTTTTATTTTCCTGTCTGTGGTGCTCGACTCGGTCAGTTCCGAAGCATTTGCAATTTAATTTGTTTGTCACTGCGTTGGATCTTGTTTCTCTCTCAACAGAGGTATTTACTAGGAATTGTTCAATTAGTGTTGTGTATGTAGTGTGTTTATTCGAGGCGTTCATATGCGTCTTTGTTTTCTATCTAGACGGATTGCAAAGCTTTGAATGATATGCTGAGAATAAATTAATTACTGTTGAATAGTAGAATCTTCTGTCAGTTTGGTCTTTAGTGTGAGTTCTTCGAAGAATGATAGTGCTCCCAGGGGGAATGTGTGAGGTCCTAAGCTAAAGGTTAGGTTGGCTTTCCTTTTGTTGAAATAGGATAGGCTTTTGTCCTGTTCTGGACCATCTTTTTTCGGTTCACTGCTGTCCTGTTTTACAGCACCCACGATTCTTCAACTTTTATCTTGTTTCATAAACTTCTTTCTCAATTTACTGTTTCTATGTACCTTGTGCATGGATTCCGTGTTCCCTCAAGCACATACCACATGTTCTCTTCTTTCTTCATCTCTTTGGAATGCTTTTTTTGCGGTTAGGGAGGCTTAAACTAACATTTAATCGAATCTATTCATAGTGAAGCGGTCAGAATTGAAGAAGAAATATTTATGTTGGGTTCTTTCACGTGTATTAGCAAAATTGTTCCACATCTGGGGTCACTGTAGAGTAATGGTAATTGTTGAGTGCTTTAAGTTTTGGAGTTATCAGCGTTGAGAAGTGACATTTGGTGCCTTGTATTCAACCTTTTTTGACCTGTGATCAGAGGTTCATAGCCTTTCACTGAGCGGCTAATCTACGTAATTTTCGTAGGGCTCAGTGTGGTACATATTTACTAGCGTCAACGCTGTAAAATCACGCCGGCCAAGTCCATCAATGTGATGCGTCTTTCCAACTTCGGAAGTGAGGGAGTTGGCGGGCTTATTTTAATCTTGATCTTCTTGAGTTGATCTTCTTTGACATTCTAATCTAGGATTAAAAATCTTATATTGATGACGGGCTGGTAATTTTTGTACTGCGTTTTCCAGAACGCCTGCTATCGTTCAGCGACGATTGATATGACCTGAACATTTGTGTTGAGTCGCGATTTGGTTCTGTGCTACTCATCTTAGATTACACGACTATTTTTCCGCCCACTTAATTGAATTGGTACTTACGTGGATAAATTACTTCTATCTTGCGCCATACTTTTAATTTCTTATTATTTGCTTAATTTTTCGCTAGCCGAGCTTTTTACTCGGCCTTAGTTTCATTGTCGACTGGGCAATTTTCTGCCCCAGTGAAGCGCGTCTGCCTAAGACGACAAGACGCCTGCCTTGGAGCCCTGCTGACGCAAGTTTTATGGAAAATTAGTCGAGATTGGGTCCTTCGGGGTAGTAATCACTAACACCGTGATGCATGTGAGCAGGACTGCTTCCTTGGGAGAAGTGCTGCTCTTAGCAGACCTCGGACGCCTGGGTAGCGTTAGTACGAAAGGCCTTCGGGACTTCTGTCTTTCGTGACCACTTTGCTTCTTTCAGTGCTCATGGCTTCTTCGCTATCTCTTTTTTGTATTTCCAGCCTCTTGCTCCTTCGCTTGCTGTTTCTATGCGTAGGATATCCTATGCGTGGGAACACATCTTGCGGTTTGATTCCCCGATTTCTACAGGCCATGATAACCTGTTCGTTCTCTTAGCTCTCTTGAGATCTTTCCTATGGCTAGAGAGTATTAAACCATCTAATAAGAGCATTAAAGGACGCATGAAACATTTGAGCATGGAAGATGTCTTGTGTTCTCTAAAAGAATTTCTGATAATGCTTCGCTGCATCATCACACGCAAGCCTAGATGAGCGCTCTTTCAGAAAGTCCATGGATGCACAGCACTGCAGAAGCAGCGATTGTTCACAGTTTATTGTTTGCTAAGTTTCGTAGCTTTTGAAACTTGATCTTTCGTTGTGCTCTTTTCTCGTTTCTTCAGTTACCAAATTTACCTATGCCTCAGTGACTGCTTCGTTTTGGATTTATAATATTGAGTGACTAGCGTGTTAGCCATTGTTTTGACCCCAATTGTGCGTTCAAGTCCTACTGTTGGAACTGTAGTACATTGAGTATTTTCTTCAAGTTGATTAAATGAATCAAACACCTGTCAATTTTTAATACAGCACGCACGCCGTGTCAGGTGCCATGCATGGAACATCGCTAGCTGCCTCAATCAGCGTCGCGTAACAATATTGGGTAATGATAATTTTTCCCACGTTTTGTGAGTGTAAATGACGCGCGTTTTTGAAAATTGAAAATAACTTGCGTTGTTACCTTTATATCACACTAGACATTAGTACTCTCACACACTGATGTACATTCCACATCTCCGTGTAGTTGACTCAATACTAGTTGTGTTATGTAGGCATTGCGTTATGTAGGCAATTTGAAGATGAGGTTGAAGAGTCAAAAGAAGTAGTGCAACTCGTCTACTGTTTTTCTATGAGTGTGCGGGTGCTTAGGAAAATCAGAGGAATATCTACGTTTTGTTCATGACAATGTTTACGCCAGTATTGGTTTTGCCCTACGCTTTAGTTAACGTTCAATGGCGGGAATGAGCTTCCTTGTATAATTTGCGGTTGTTTGCCTGCCTGCTCAACCATTGTCTTTTGTACTATAGCTTCCTTTCGGCTCTAAAATATTGGTGAAAACTTTCTTTAGAGAAGAAATCTGTAACTTCGGTACGGTATTGAAGAGCTTCGATTGACTGAAATAATTGGCATAGGTTTGTGTGGTGTAGCCAAACAGATCATTGCTTCAACATTTTCTATTACACATGTTGCTCTGACTTATAAAACTACTTGAAGTTTTTGCGTGTCTTTAATTGCTGGAGTTTATCATTCCTTGAAATAATTTCTGTAGACGCGTTAGTAAGAGACTCGCAGGCGGCTGCAAAAAGACAGGATAATCCTGGCCTCTGCTCAATGGAGCGTGTGACATGCGCAGCACATGTTTTCTTACGTAAATGTGTACTATACATGTGGTCCTAAGTGGATGTTTTTAAGTGACCCTTAATACATTGGATATTTTCTAAGTGGCCCTAAGTACATGTTTTCTTAAGTATATGTGTACTGTACATGTGGCCCTAAGTGGTTCTGTGAGAGGAAAATTTGCTAGGTCCACCCTGAACAAACTTCACACTAACGCAAGCAATACGGGCCCAATGGTTCCGTCCAAACCGAGCGTGTGCAGTAGCTAAACTACGTTTTTATAGAATTGTTCTTGCAGAACTCTTTACTGCAGGGTACGGCAGGCTAAATGTTCATGCCGTCTTTCAAGTCCAGCAAAGCTGTACGTCAGCAGAAGCGGCGAAGGAAGCGCTGTTTTGCTGTGTACACTCTTACAGACTTTTGGATGAGAGCCAAATTTTCGTTGCTTGCCTTCTAAGGACAAAAGCTCTTCTCCTTGCCTTCCCTCGCTTGCTCGGTGGCGACTTGCGCGGCGCAGGCCATCAGGCGCAACTCCTCATTGCTGCCCTTCCCTCCACCAGTTGTGCCGCAACTGCAGGGCTCGCCAATTGATGATAGCGTCTCGTTCTCTTCAAAATTTACTCCATCGCTTCCTTCCTGTACCACTCTCTTTCTTTCTCGTTTTCACTAGGGTCTTGGGTCGTTGAAAGTCGAGCTCTTACCGTATTACATGTTATAATTCGCCCTATGGAGTGGCCTCCGAATCCCTGTCTTCAACCCGCTGCGACAAGGGCGGTTTTTGTGAGCCACGCGGCAACTTTTCGCTTTAAATTAGCATCCATTATGCTGCATTATTTATAAACAAGGAAACAGGTGTCTACAAGGCCACGAACCAACTAACGGGTGAAGTAAAGGGCGTATGTACTTTTATTTAAGGTGCAGAGCACGACGTACACTGCAATACAGGATGATCTAACACATATTCCATGGGCTTCTGTTCATAATTTTCTTCAAGCATGGGTGCCACAGCATTGTGCTGTAACTCGTTAGCGTGTCATCAAATTCTTGAGCTGTGCGTTTCAAGTTGAACGGCTCAAACTCCAGGTGGTAATTATCTGATAATATCTCTCTGCACCGTTACTATCTATTTCATTCAACGTATTGAATCCAAATTCTTGTTTGAATCCACCTTTCGTATTTCAAGCCGTCACTTCCGCGACGTATTAAAGCTAGCCTATACGTCTCGCCTGTCCTTATTTGAGTGAGAATTCCTCCGGGAGGCGCGAGCTACTCAGCTATATTGGGAGGCGCCTTACGAAGGGAGGCTGCAATTGTTTGGTTGTGCGACTGTGTTGTGCTCCAGTTCGACTCTGCGTGCACTTAACGCTACTTCATTGTACTTGGTTCACCTTCGGTTCTTTTTGATTCGTCGTGGCATCTGACTGCGCCAGTTCTGAGTTCCAAGCTAGGAATGGTCTGAAGTTAGTGAACGAAGTTACGTTTCGACTTACATTCTCGTTCAATCCCTCGTTTTAAAATTAAAGCTCTGTGAAATTTGTGGCAAAAAGTGTTTTTCGAGCTTTAAGGTCGTAGTCTTTATCTTGGATGGACTGGTTGATTCATCAAACCTAGATTAAACAGCAATTGGAATACATTGTTTTCAATCATTGTTCCGACTAGGGACATGGGTATTATGATTCTCATGTGTTTGTTTCACCTAAGGATCTTTTAAGATATTTCACAAACCAATGATGTGCTTTTTTATCATCTTTATTAGAAATGAACTGTTTTTTTCTTTCCTGATCTTGTTTGCGTATATGAAATGTTTTTATGAGTGCCATTTAATTTAAAGCATTCTATGGTGGCTGTAAAAAATACACACGCAATGTGTTTGGGCAATAAAACTAACAGTCTGCCTATGCCCATTGACTTTATTTCCACCAAAGGAAAGGATAGAGTCCAAACCCTGTCCTTGCTAATCGATGCTACCACGCTGTCATGGTGCTGCTCGATTTCAACCGTGTTCTCCGGGTCGTATCTGGCCTAAAGCCTGAGGCGTCCAGCGATCTTGAAGTCGCTCCTGACGGACGTGAACATGTTTTAGTCACTGAATATTGCTCTTTGTTCCTGGTAAATTATGAAATCATGATTTTCTACAGAAATCTGCCGTTTTCTATTTCATAGACTCGATGAGCAGGGGCTTCTTGACGGAACGTCGAGCTGCCATTTTTAGAGGCTTCTGAAATCGGTGTCGGATTTTTCTTTTAATGACGTTTCCAAGGAGAACTGATTATTTTTTCTTGTAGGTGATTGCTTTTACTTCTGGATTTAATAATCATTATTTTAAAATCTTATGAATGAGAGAAGAAGTTTCCTAACTGGGTCTTTCCGTGCTATGAACGTACGGGTGTTGCAACTCATTATGATCCCTAGAGGGCGAGTTATATGGTGTTAAACTCGATGAGACGATGTGAAATGGGGCTCTTATCATCGTGTTAAAAATGCTTTCTTACAAAGCTTATGTAGTTCACTGAAGTTATCTTGGGGAACGGCAGAACGAAACATTATTATCACTTGCTTCCTTACTTTCCCTGTGACCGCAACGCAAGTAAAATCGAAGCGGAAACTCGCGTGTGTAATGTATTTGTTTCCTTTGTATAGAATAGATTTTTTAACGAACGCTGTGAGGTGCTGAATGGAATTCTCTCCTAAACGTCCATCACTCTTATATTTGCTTGGATTCTGTTTTCTCGATCACTTTGATGCGGTGAAACAATTTATTTGATCTGAACAGATAGTTCGTGCCAAAATCCCAGTCTAATGTGAAATTCGTCAATGCTCAAATGTTTTGGCTATCACAGGCATATTCAAACAATATTAATTTCGAGGAGATTAGTACTGTTATCGCATCTCCGATAATGCACTTTTTTTATTTCAATAGACTCACCCCGTTTTTGTTCCATCCTATTGTAGTGGTCTTGATGTAATATGATCTTTCTTGTACGTTCCTTCTCAGTTCTTCCTGAGAATATTTGAACAAAGCTCTCTCGGTTGGTTCTCACTTATATTTCTCTAATTTTTTTAAGGACTCGTCGTTTGTGAGTTTCCCTGTCGTGATTACCTAGAAAGCCTCTCAAAATTACGACACTGAGCGATTTTTCTGGCTGTTGGCTTCCCGCTGTGCGACCGTAGGTAGTCTTGCCCTTTCAGAACAGGCCTCGGTCGCCTTTATTTAATGCGAGTTACTGGCTCCCGTGAACGTTCGCTCGCAAATGGTCCCTGTGAACACATGTTCTGGAGTTCGCTTCCGTTGGTTTTGAGCGGCTCTTAAAGGCCCCTAATGTGCTGCCCACTCTTCCCACAACTCCAGGCCGTGTCGCTTACTTCAGCTCCCGTCATTGCGAGCGCTGCTATGTTTTGCTCCCGGTCTCTCTGCTCTAGTCTTTTCTCGCTAAATTTTCGGAAGCTGCACAGCTACGGAAACGATTCATTAAATAATCCGCGTCAAGTCAAATATCCTTATTTCTTTAATTTCATTTAGCACTCCCAGGGGGACAATGTGAGGGCCCGAGCTGAAAGTTAGGTAGGCCTTCTTTTTGTTAAAATAAAATGCTTTAGTTACGTTAAGAACCTTCTTTTTCCGGTTCACTGCTTTCATTTTTCCTTCAGTACTTACTACTTTCTTCTTCAATTTTGATCTTGTTTCATGAACTTCTTTCTCATCTTACTGTTTCTATGCCCTTTCTGCATAGATTCCGCGTTTCCTTAACTCCATGCTAAATGGTGCCTTCTTCCTTCCTCTCTTTGGATTGCCTTTGTTGCGGATAGGGAGGCTTAAACTAACTAATAATTTAATCTAATCTTTAATTTCATTTCGAGCGCTGTAAGGTTTTTCTGCGTCTCCGTGCTGCGGAGTTTTCTCGTTGAATTTTCTGAAGCTGCAGAGCTGCGAGTACGATGATCTACTAAAGAATCCGCATCGATTCCAGTTTTTCTCATCGATTTGTTGACATGTTAGTGTACACCATATAATGTACTGCAGAAATGGTACATTTCTTAATGAATTTAAAAAAATATATTTTAATGAGAATTTTTTTTGTCGCTCAAATAATAATGTACAACTTTCGTTTTATACTAAATCAACGGCGTGGGTAGTTACGCGAAATAATACACTATGAGAAAATTTTTTGTACAGTTTACAGATGCCTAGGTAAAGGCACGTTTAGAAATCTTCAAACTGAGTAGAAATGGTTTCTCTCATATATACAGTGCATGAAATTAATTTTGATTCCGATCCGCTGTAGCTTAGCTAGTGATGAGCGATACTGAAAAATGTTGGCGAAAATTTAACTTCAGCCTGTCGGTAACATATGGTACACATGCTCTTGTGTTTGGCCGCCAATATTGAGTTGTTGAGTGGGACCTCTCAGAGGGATACAACTACTTTTGTATCATTGGGACTTAGCGCACCCAGAGGGAAAATGCGAGGTGTCAACACTCCAGCCGAGATCTGATGTGTCTCCGTGCAAAGAGACAAGGAAACAGATGTCTACAAGGCCACGAACCGTCTTATGGATGAAGTAAAGGGCCGCATGTACTTTGATTCAGAGTGGTGCAGAGAACACCATAGTCAGTTACAAAAAAAGAGTTAGGCCTATTTAAAACTTGATCACTTACAGAAGAAAACGGTATATTAATAAAGGTTTGTCTTTTTTGTCATAAATAAAATAGGTTCTTTTTTAACTTTTATCCACCTGGTTTGATGAGCTTCATTCTAAGCTTATCGGTCCTTTTTGCAGGATATCTTGTGGGTGAGCACATCTCGGCATAAATTTTACGTTTCCTCAACTTCATAGTAAATGGTGTCTTCATTCTTCCTCTCTTTGAATTTCTTTGTTATGGTGCAAGAGGCTGAAATTAACTTATATCAATCAATCACGCTCAATTGTTACTTTTTAAAATGCATCTCTGTGATACGGATGCGAATTTAGCGCTCACGTTTATGACTGTTAACCAACTTCTCTGCTGATTTTATTTTTGGGACGATGCATTTGTCAAATTTTTCTCTTGTTAATTTTACAGATTATTTTGTTTCACAATTAGTAAAATCAAAATATTAAAGATTACTTGTATTTAAGTGCATCATTTAAGCTTTTTCAATTGCTTTTAAGCTGTCTCTATACTACTACAGTCACTTCCGAGTATTAATATTAGTTTGCAGTAATCCCTCCGCTAAAAAAGCCTAATTTTGAACATCAAACCTTACTCTTCCCGCACACAATGGTCTCCTGTTCTGCACCATCGCAAGAAAAGGTTATGCTCCCCAAGCGCATTTTTACGACCAATAACTTCCTTTCACGCTCTACATTTTCTGAGTCTTCTCGATTGCCAGTTGGCAGACAAAAATTCCGGCTGTCAAGATTTTGAGCAACGTTATTTTCGCGTATCGTGAAGATCTTTGCTGTCGTGCTCTGGCTGTTATAGCTGGTGTTGTTATAGCTGGTGTTGTTATAAGAGTTGTTGCTATAGATGCTGTTGTTGTTATGGGTGTTATTGTTATAGCTGCTGTTGTTATAGCTGTTGTTCTCACACTTAGTCATGATCTGCTGTAATGAACTGCATTGAATAACGGGTTTCAGTAATTCAATCTGCCGCTGTAGCATTGCTGCAATCGCTTTTTTCTCTGGACAATTTTTCTTGCACTCGTCAGCACTCGAGCCTAGATCTTTGGTCAGTCGAAAAAGGCTCGTTCTATCTACCATTTTGTAAGTTACAAGAGAAAAGATTTATTTTAAAACTTGGTCAGTTACAGAAGAACACAGATTCTTGAACACCTTATCAGTTGCAGAAGCGAATCTTTACCACCGTCTCAGTTACAGAAGCCAATCTTTACCACCGTCTCAGTTACAGAAGCCAATCTTTACCACCGTCTCAGTTACAGAAGCCAATCTTTACCACCGTCTCAGTTACAGAAGCCAATCTTTACCACCGTCTCAGCTACAGAAGCCAATCTTTACCACCGTCTCAGTTACAGAAGCTAATCGTTGCCACCTTCTCAGTTGCACCAGCCAATCGTTTCGTTACCACCGTCTCAGTAACAGAAGCTTATCGTTGCCACCTTCTCAGTTACAGAAGCCAGTCGTTGCCACCTTCTCGGTACAGAAGCCAATAGTTACCACCTTGTCAGTTACTGAAGTAGTTACTTTTCCACCTTCTCAGTTACAGAAGCAAGCTGTTACCATTACATCATATCAGTTATAGAAGACAAGAGTTGCTCTAGCATCAAGTCAGTAAAGAAAGCCAACATTATTGCTCTAGCACCTTGAACAAATTTGTGGAGAAGATTCAGTACTTGCTACCCTCAGCTGTGTCGATTACCGTTGTCCGGCTACAATTCAGCACCAGCCAGTCGTCTTAGATTAGAAGAGGACCAGTTAGTTGCTCGAGCGCCCGAGAATCGTAGTCTCGGCTCAGGTGCAAATGTCAGGCTGTAGAACAAACGGAGCGCTCTCAGAAGCTTGTTGACATGCACTTCGTCAGGTGGAGTAGCCAGAGAACTGTTTCCGTGCCGCTACTTCACTGCTCCTGCTCGCAATTGTGGCGCCACTAAATGTACGATTTTAATTATTTTTACACAACAATTATTTCTGAATACATGGGAAAGCCATTATAAACCCCTCTTCCCACAATCATAATTATATCCAGTGGTGGATATAATTAGCATAATTTTTTATGGTAATTAGTGCTGATAAGATAAAGATGTTGAGGTCTCTAGCTGAAGGTTAGGTTGGTCTTCCTTTTGATGAAATAGAATAGGTTTTCATTTTGGTATAGACCTTCTTTTCTCGGTTCACTGCTGTCTTGTTTACAACATTCATCACTTTCTTCTTTAACTGTTATCGTGCTTCATGAATTTCATTCAATCTTGCTGTTTCTATGACCCGGATCGGGGGAGATCCTTGTGCAGAAATTCAGTCTAAAAAAAAAAATCCATCGTAAAAGTCGTTTCTAAATTATTTATAATTGTGTTATATGAGTTCCACGTGAAAATAAAGGATCAAGGTGAATTTTATTTTTGCACTCAATACTGTTGAAAATAAGTCAACAGTGAGAGACACATTATGCTCCAATAGACGAAAATGCAAGATGAAGTTCAGCAATTTGTGTTAGTAGTGCATAATCTAACGAGTCTGCGAATTTTGTCAGATCTGGATCATCTCAACACATTTCCTGCGAATTGACCCACCGGTGGTCACTTAGGTGATTTTCATAGTGTTGCTGACCCACCTGCAGTCACTAACTCATTTTTTATTAATACTTGATGAAAGCTACATAAAAGCCCGATCTAGTTAATGTTTGCCATTTTCAAAGTTGATTACCACAATTGACTTTAAATTTGAATTAAATGTTGAACTTCAGTTTAACCCATCGCAGTTAACGTGTTAATATTTTTGTATGAGCTCATGTTTTCTCGGTGTCTTCCTGTTTGCTCAATATTTTATATCGAATCAACGACGGTTCTCGCAGATGACTGCATTATCTTCGAAAATCTTTTCCAATTACCTATAATCTTACAAGAAAGTTGGTTGGGTACCTCTATATCAGCTTGTTACTCCTACCTCGGTTTGGGTACCTCTGCAGTGGGTTCAAACCATGGTACGTAGCAAAATATCTCATCTTCATGAATATTTGCTTGAGGTTTGTAATTGTATTTGGAATTATTTTCAATGTGACAAATGATCTTGACGCTGAAATTTATTTTCACATTGATAAAGCTTCTATGAACACAACGTATATATATATAAAAATGCAATACCGTATGAATTACACGTCAAAAACTTGCAAGGGTATGTCACTGACCGACTACATCCATGAGATACACCTACCGTAGTTTGAAGTGCGTGCTGTGCCGTGCCCTCGCTTCTCAAAATTACTTAGACACGAATTTCTCATTGTTCTTCAAGTGAGAGAGCGCGGCAGTGGCATACATATAAAAATCTCGGGTTCTAAGACTGTTCTCTAGAGGCACGCACGATAAAAAATTCCCGAGAGCATCGCTCTGGCTCTGTTTTTACGAGATTGTCTGCGGCAATCTGGGCCTGCGTGCTGGGCGAGGGCTGACTGGAGCGGCGCTCGGCGCGTTCATCTTCATGAGGCAACTGGAGACGCGCGCCGCATAGCGATGGCGGCGGGTGCTGCTCGTGTCGGGTGCTGGTGTGTGTGTCGGGTGCTGGTGTGTGTGGCGGGTGCTGGTGTGTGTGTGGCGGGTGCTGGTGTG
>JACJUY010002045.1:1665-34712 GCA_014220935.1 Platorchestia sp. MABIK
GGAAGGATAACAGGTATGGTTAACAATTGTTGTCAGCGGAAGGATAACATGTATGGTTAACAATTGTTGTCAGCGGAAGGATAACAGGTAAGGTTAACAATTGTTGTCAGCGGAAGGATAACAGGTATGGTTAACAATTGTTGTCTGCGGAAGGATAACAGGTATGGGCAACAATTGTTGTCAGCGGAAGGATAACAGGTTTGGTTAATAATTGTTGTCAGCGGAAGGATAACAGGTATGGTTAACAATTGTTGTTAGCGGAAGGATAACAGGTATGGTTAACAATTGTTGTTAGCGGAAGAATAGCAGGTATGGTTAACTATTGTTGTCAGCGGAAGGATTACAGGTATGGTTAACAATTGTTGTCAGCGGAAGGATAACAGGTATGGTCAACAATTGTTGTCAGTGGAAGGATAACAGGTATGGTTAACAATTGTTGTCAGCGGAAGGATAACAGGCATGGTCAACAATTGTTGTCAGCGGAAGGATAACAGGTATGGTTAACAATTGTTGTCAGCGGAAGGATAACAGGTATGGTTAACAATTGTTGTCAGCGGAAGGATAACAGGTATGGTTAACAATTGTTGTCAGCGGAAGGATAACAGGTATGGTTAACAATTGTGGTCAGCGGAAGGATAACAGGTATGGTTAACAATTGTTGTCAGCGGAAGGATAACAGGTATGGTTAACAATTGTGGTCAGCGGAAGGATAACAGGTATGGTTAACAATTGTTGTCAGCGGAAGGATAACAGGCATGGTCAACAATTGTTGTCAGCGGAAGGATAACAGGTATGGTTAACACTGTCGAGGCGATCACATCTAACACGCGTTTTTGCCCTACACTTTGTATTACAACGCCGCAGTCTTTAAGTGACAACTTTTGATCTACGTGAATAGCATTTCTTGAAAATTTGTTTTTTGTATTTTTATTAAGATCTACCTCTCACAAAGGTAGAATCATTTATTTTTGCCTAACATAGAACTACGTGACAAAATCTGCGAGAAATCGCTGAAGATAAGTCGAATGCAAATATTTCTACTACTAAACTAACCTTTTTTTATTTTACATAAGTATCGTTAATGGGTGAGATAGATTTCGCGTAATACTACTCAAAAATGGAGGTTGCTTTGATGAAGTAACATTCCTTTAATTTCCAAACCGTTTTCCCCTTAAAAATGCGAGTTTACCAAGGCAATGATATATCTCCGTCTTAAAACCGCCACATTTTGGCTGGTTTGAGACATGTATCTTCTGGGCGCCAGTGAAGACTAAGCTTCGTTAAAAACGCGGCGTTCTTCCTTCAAATGACACATTCTCCAGCGGTGCACTAACGTTCCGACGGATAGCTAACAAGTTACGCCATCTAGTCTGTAAAATTGACCTATTCTACCCCACACAACTGACCGCTATCAGCACCAAAAAAAAGTGAGTGGACGTCCTTCCCAATTCTTTAAGGGTTTTTTATGCTTTTCATTTGCTTTTTAATGCAAACAGAACGGACCGTTTCGCCGACCTGCCAAAGAAACTTAAAAGAAAATTATTCCTTCTCGAGTTTTCTTGATGTCTTGTTGAGCTAACAAAAGATCATCCGTCTTCTTCAATTGGGCTTGACAGTGAGCAAATCATGATAAACAGTGAGGGTACACTCCCTTATTTTTGACCCTGCGTGAAAGTCCACTTATTTTCTACGGTGCGGTCTCTCCTTGTAATTTTTCATCACCGATGTTGCCGAAGCGTACTGGCTTTTGCTGCGTTATTCCCTTGCTTGAATAAGAAATAAATGCTTTTGAAAGATCTTCATTCCGTGAAACTATTCGCCATGTACTCGTAACGTTAAGGATACTCGGAAAAATTCCTAAATTAGATTAGAAAAATAGAGTTAACTTAAAAAGACGCAATGTTTACTAGAAAATGAGTCTTTTTCGTCTTTGGTTGAAAAGATGAGTACATCGCGAATAACTTCACGCTAAAACTTAAGAGCGCTTGTTTCTTGGGGTGGTTGTAGTCAAAACGCAACGAATAAACTCGTTGACAGGTGTGATTAGGATGAATATTAGCGTCGTGAACGAGTTTTTCCTACATGAGACAGACCAGCCCTATTTATCAGAGCCTTTATTTTCAGCAAACAAGGTAGGAAAAAAGCAGAAAATTAATTCGAGCAGCATCCTGAAGCAGGTTCTATTTGGATCGTAGAGCTCGGGAGGCTTGAGGAGGCTTCAGAGGCGAGATGCTGATGACCCTTGATCGGTGGCGTGCAAACTCCCAGGAGTTACGCAAAGCCGCGATGTTGAGTGCGAACCTCCTGTCAACTTAGGGCTTCATTGCCCTACAGCGTTGACATTGGTGTTGACACCGCGTCAACTCATTCTCTAATGAGCAAATCACTCACAGAAACTCTTTAGGGATCACACTCTTGACTGAGACTAAGGTTATCATGTTAGGATTGGGTGAATCAAAACAACTTCATAAGTCAAATAATCCGTTTCATGTAGAGTTGTTTAAATTTGGGTGGTAGAAATCCGTTCTGAATTCCGAAAAGTAGTACTCAGTTTACACAATGTTGGTCCAATCTGTAGCAAATTACTGATTGAGCTTTACTCAAGGTGAGAGTTTTAATAAATTAAATTCAGAAATTTTTTTTCACAGGAACCAACCATTGACATTCACTATCAATATAACTACTTTTTTGCGTGACATGGCATTTCCGTTCTAGTTCTTCAATTTTTACGCGTGGCATTCTTTTGTACTCTCAAATGAGCTTAACTCTAATTTTGTACTTTGTCGTGATCGTGTGTTGCTCCCACCGATGTCACATCATTTTGTCGTGATCCTCATCATTGCCAGCATTTTGTTGTGGTCGTATGTTGATCTGCTCTATTTGAGATGCAATTTTTTTCTTTCGTCGTGATATGTGGTATATATCACTTTAATATATTTTTATCAATAAGGCGTGACTTATGTCCTCGCCATGATTTAGCTTTATTGGTAGCCAAAGCTACGCCGCCACCACCCATAGAATAAGGGAAATTGAATATTTATAATATCAAATGAATGAACTGATAATTGATTTTAGGTAACGCTTTTCCATGCCTTTTATGTCTTTTTCTCATCTTTTCTGAACACAGGTATTGATACACTTGTAACTAAGATGGAGATTTAATTATAAAGAATCAATTAAACGCGCATTACAATAATGAATAACTATTCCTGTTACATAATGGTACTAACACAAGATATCGCTTGCTATATCGAAATAGACCTATGATATGAGTATTGTGAAATTGGGTAACAATCCGAAGCTATTTTAATGAAATGAGAAACTCATCTTATAGGGAGAGATGTGAGGTCCCTCGGATGTCGAGATAGTGGAATGCTACGGGTGCCATTTTGGGATGACAGCCAGGTACGTAGCTACATAGAAGCGCCGTAGATATTAAGTCGGTTGTTGTGTACTCAATCACGGAGATGGAATGGCCTTCCCACTGAGACTGCGTTAGATTTTCACTCGACAGTTTTTACTCTATAATGACAAAGAGTAAGTTAGCCTGCGCCCCATTAGGCGAGGGCGGACAAGCCCGAAACACACTTCTGGCTTTGATGGTGTGTTACACTTAGCTGCCTCGCGTTCCCTCGGCTTCCCTTGCTACGCGCAGCCACTAGCTGGAACCTCGATTAAACGTCGTTCTATGGCAATATGAAAATCATCCTATAGTACATGGAAATATGCCTAATTGAATCAATAATCCCTAAATGAGTTCCCATGATGAAATACTTACTAAAATACAAGAAATATTCCTATAAATAGAAGAATTACAGATTAAGGATAAATTGAATGGTAGTAAATGGCAACCTCGGGCACTCGCTGAAAGAAACGATGGTGTAACCTGGTCGGTACGATGGCTGTATCATGGAGGCTTGTTCAGATGTCTGGCTTCTAGAAGATTCTTGGTAGAGTTTGCGTGCTTTTCATCTGTAGGTAACTCGCGATGAAATATCTCTTCAAATATGATGACCGACGCAGTTCTTCTTGGAGATTCGACGTGAATACGAAGGCCTGTCGTAACATTCTAAGTAATCCATAGCACAAAAAAAATTTTCTTGGACGCTAGATATGATGAATCATATCACTTGATTTTCAGTTGCGTTGGTAAGCCTCAAAAAAATTCAAGTCAAAAATCTGAAATCGGGAATTTTCCTTAAATGTGATGTTAATTGCGACCCTAATTATCAATGTAGCATCTCTCTAACGTAAAGTATCATAATACTTCATGAAGTTAGGGTGTGTGGAAATTGAGTGCGTGATGTGTCTGAGGAATATTGTACACGTAGAATGCGTGATTCCACAGTCCTTCAAAAGAGGGGTTCCCAACCTTTTTTGCCCCGCACCCCTAAAGAAATTTAATTCGAACCTCGCACCCCCTGAAATAAAAATACCTACAAATAACCAATATCCTATTATTTACCTGGACTTTTCTCGAACCCCATAGAATACGAGTTCAGTTTTGCACTCCAGGCTGGGAACCCCTGCTCTAAGCATTAGGTCCGTATTTGAGTCTACGACCTCGAGTGAATTACTAGTAGGACACCAGAGATCTTTATGCTGTTGTTTTAGAACCAGACAAGCGGGATCAAGCTACCGTAAAAATTCACAGCGTGTTCATTTCATGCTTCTGCAAGGACAAAAACCCGTTAGAAAAATTATCTAATTCATGAAGAAAAACTGAGGTCAACTTTGTTTACAATAACTGCATTAAGTTTCAACTGAAAATAATCAGTTGATCGTATTTTTTAAGTCTAGCGATCTATCTATGTACTCATAAGATTTAAATTAACCTCCGTATCAAGTTTCGTCAGCAAATAACAATTCTAGGTCATTTTTAAAAAAAAAGCAGCAACCAGTCATCGTATTCATAAGAAACAAATTAGCCTCCGTTGCTACTGCACATCCTCAATATGAATTATATCTGTGCCGTGCGTACACGCTCTTCCAATCTAAAGCGGGAAGGGGATAATAATGAGAGATTATTTCAACCCAAGGAGAGTTCCTACAAATAAGCAATGAGCAAAATTATGACATGCTCGAATTTTACCAGTAAATTTCATCTTGCCTAAGCTATAAATCATAATGGCATTGTGCGGAGTTGCGCAACTGGTCCAATGAAGACAGACGGGAAGTGTAGGGAGCACCGCAGCGCTCGCTGCACGCTCGTCTCACGCTCGGTCTACTTAAACGCTTGCTATATTTCACGAGCCGAGCGTAATGGTGAATTTATTCAAACTTTACGTCCAGATATCAAAG
The DNA here is from genome assembly GCA_014220935.1 of Platorchestia sp. MABIK. NCBI lineage: Eukaryota > Metazoa > Arthropoda > Malacostraca > Amphipoda > Talitridae > Platorchestia > Platorchestia sp. MABIK. The sequence continues at coordinate 6,967 of JACJUY010002045.1, forward strand.
GTAAGTTTTAAATCCCGGCGCAGTTTAATAAAGCTTTAACGGCGTCATTAATCAGCTAGGAAATTAATTCGAGGGCCCACCGACATTAGAGTTAGAACCGTGGTTCCTCCGCTTTTAACGAGGTCCATTGAGCCCTTAATTTAATTAAAGTATTTTTCTTCACTCGAGTCTTCGTTGGCACAAGCTGAGCATCAGGCGCGTAAATTTGAATACATCTGCTTACATTTAATTCTCAACAGGACCGGTAATTGGAATTTTGGTGAGTTATTTATTGACAAGAATAGCGTCTTGCAACCGTTTTGTATGAAAGTATTTCCGAACCATCAAACCTAAAAAAAATTCTGGAAATAGTTGCCTGATTAATCTAATTGAAGTGATTTTGTCGAGTTCAGCCCCATTTTAAAGCGTTCAAAAATGATATCCTTTAACGAGTGTAGATTCGTCTGGAGTTTCCAGGAAGTGTGATTAGTTGTTTTATAACAAATTTACTAATTCTGAAAAGTTAGCTCTTCATTAAATTGAGCGGCCACTCAAAGTTCTCGGGTCTTGCTGCTTAAAATGGTTCGTTAATTGTATTCTAGATGTTTATAAAAGTATTCCAAAGCATTTATTTTGTTGCAAATTGAATGTTTCAAAGATTAAATATACTTTACACTAACATATTAAGCTTCAAAAAACTTCAAACAACTTTGTAGGAGGTGTTGAAAGTGCTGTCTTTCATTTCCGACGCGTAATTTGTCATGGGTACCATGTCTACACGCTGCAGGGTACACAATGACTGATAAACAATGGCTGACATCCAACCGCTCACGCAGTTGCGCACACGCAAGATGAAAAAATGTCTTGCAAAGAGACATTTTTGAACGAAAACCGACTTTCTCATGGTACACAACGCTTCGAGTGAGGCTAGAACGCTTTGCATACTTTTTTCATTGAGCACTTTTCATTGCAAACTCTTGTCTTATTCAATCATCTACTGAACTGCATGGATGAGAGTAGATGAGATCTTTGTAATTATCCAAACTCAACTAACTGCCAGTTGCAGTACTACTCGTGTGATAGAAATGATTTCTAGGCACTATTTCCTCAAAATATTTCTTTGCTTCTTTTTGGTTCCGTCAAAGCCAATGATACTTTTGCAAGGAGGTCATGAAACGAGTATGCGATGCCTCGTGTACTTGTATGCATTGCATTTTCGTTCCAAGCAACGGACTATGCAAGCAGGTCAATTACAGTACATATACTTTAACACTTTGACTGCGGCAACTAAATATTAAGTTCAACACCAAACTCAAATTTTAAATCAATTGTAGTAAATTATTTTGAAAATACCAAACATGAACTGGATCGTACATTCATTTAGCTTTGATTAGGTAGTCATGAAAATTGAGATTGCGACTAATGATCGGTCGGCAGCAATATAAAAATTACCTCCGTGTACCACCGGTGGCTCACGTCACAGTCAAAGTGTCAAAATGGGTTGTCGGAAACTAGAACTCTATTTATAGAAGGAAAACTGATGTGCTTCACAAGTGACACGAAACTGCTACCATCAAATGCAGAACACCGTGCGAGTGCACTCTGTGAGACGTTTGTGTTCGTTTTCTATTTGTACGAATAAAAATAACGAATATAAATGACGTATTTAGTGCCATGCGCGGTATCGTTGTTTCAGAAATATTTCTTGATTGGCTTAGCCAAGGACTAAATTTTATCAATAAAAGTTTTCTCGCCTGATTCTGAAATCAAGTTTTCACGACAGCAAGTCCATCTATCTGTGTGAAGCATTTGCGTGAAGAAAATTTTTCACTTGCGTTTTTTATTTTGAATACCAGACGAAAAGATTGCAAGCGAGCAGATATATAACATTAGATTTTTCAAGAATGAGTTTTACAACTAATTTTACGAACGGACTTGAATGTTATTGCTAAGAACAGAAAGTGTAGCACATTTTCACGAGCGAAGCACATTTCATTGCGGTACTTTGACAATCTGCATCTTTCCTAGTAGGAATAAATTTTTAAAAATGTGAAAACGAAGTAACTGAATATTTTTATCTCTAACTCAGTATTTAGTAATTAGTTGTTCGGGAGTCTCGCTTCTCAGCAGATCCAATTGTTAGATTCTATGACATATCCTGACTGTTCAAAAAGGGATCGGCATCACAAAAATGAGGTGTAAATTACTTGCAGTTGGTCTCAGAAGCACGTGCTAGAACACTCCTATGGATACTCACTGTTCTGAGACTCATCAATCTCAAAAGAACAAGATTTCGTCTCGCCAAATTCTGGTCTAAAATATGCATTGAAAACCAATCACGTTAAACGTGTTACACATGAATAACAACAAACATCATTTTTCTAAACAGTGTTTGCATGTTTTTCATTTATTAGCTAAGGCTCAATGCATTCGATGATGAATAACTTTCTGTTTGCATCCGAATTGCATAAATGACGAGTCTTGTTATTCTCATATGAAGAGTAAGACGTGCTTCTCGAATCACAGCTACGAACTCAAGGCATGTGTGACCCCAACTGTGTACGCTGATGATCACACACAACGAAGCATTCATCACACGAGCGTCATTCTTCTTCTCAATAAATATTTGAAATCCAATTCATTGTATTGCATTTCATGAATTAGCTTTTTTGGAAACATGAGTTTTGTTCTGTTTTTTCTTTTCTTCAGCCTTGACAATCGTCTTTTTCATTTCCTCAGCAGGGATTGGCCTCAGCCAAAAGTAGGTTCATCATTAACCAATTTTACTATCAAAGACAAGCTCACTTACGATTGCTGTCAGCCGTGTGCCACGGAAACAACTAATGCTCCTGGATCATGCAGGGAGACCTTTTTTTTCATTTATAAATCCCATAATTGTATGTACGTACTTACGCGCCCGATCAAGTTATATACTAGCATTAGGTGATGGTCATCGACAGTCAACCGTACCTATGATACCGCTTTGATGATGGTCAACCGTATTTATGGTACCGCTTTGATGACGGTCAACCGTATCTATGGTACCGCTTTGATGACGGTCAACCGTATCTATGGTACCGCTTTGATGACGGTCAATCGTATCTATGGTACCGCTCTGATGACGGTCAACCGCATCTATGGTACCGCTTTGATGACGGTCAACCGTATCTATGGTACCGCTTTGATGACGGTCAACCGTAACTATGATACCGCCCGAAACTCATGTGCTACCTCTTAATTTTTCGCCATGCTATTAGTGAAAGTAAAAGATACGAAGGCGTAAGATACGAAGGAACAGCTCCATTATTATCATAGATATGAAAATGATAGATATGCATCAAAAGCTCTGCTCGAGCCATTGAAGCGTCACAAAGAAGACCAGTGGCTACACGTCCACCGGCGCACCGCATCCCAGTGACTTCGTTATCGCCAGATCGATTCAATAAAAGAAACTCTACGAATTTTATTGTCCGCAGTCGATGTCATTTTTAAGCAGCTCTGCTGGAAGCTCATTCCGAATTTCCCTCTGATAGGCTTCGCTCTCTTCATTACACAGAATGACCATCACAAAAGGATGATAGAAGGCCTACAAAATTCAATTATCTATTTTGCAATTATAGTATCGGGACCGTAGGCAAAATGTGCGCTTTTCGAAGCTCGTTTCTTCGGCCTGCACATTACATTCCGCTCTTGAATTGTAGGCCTACTGCTCAGGCTGTGAGAATTCAATGAAGTAAAAGATAAGTGAGGGTCAATTGGTATTTGTACAGGTGTTGTTTATACGCCCTTCATTCTTTGCTCAACTGTGTGAGAGTGGGAGAAGTGAATGTTGTCTTGAATCTTCAACATTTCATGCCTGTGTAACTGTATTGTGTGAAGCACTGGAAATTTGATTCAAGAATAAAATTAACTTATAATAAAGTGAAATTATTGATTATGAGCGTTTGGAATGTGTAAAGCATAGCAGATTCAATGCAGAATTAAAAGCAACCTGCAGTACAGTTCAACGGACATCCCCTGAAAAAGAATCTTATGAGGGTGACTAGTTTAGGTGGAAAGATGGTCTGCTCTTCACGTGTACTGATGCGGCAATGCAACGCGCATCGTACGGATTGAGTAGCAATGTCAGTGTAACAATTATACTACGAAAACTACACTGAGAACTCCATGTGAATGTTCTTATAAAATAGCGGCAAATTTCACTCTGCTGAATAAGAGCTTACATATTTGACACGTCAATGAACAGTGGAGGACAATGCAATTCTCTTATATTGTCTTGTGGTTTATATCATTTGACGGTTCATTTTGATTTACAGTCTATACAATACTTTATGAAGTAGAATTTTTCCCTTTAAGGAGCATGAAGTCTAATGTCCAGTTCATGAAACTTCAGTACTGTGTAAGACATGACATAGAAAGACCAGATAAACTTTGCACTAAAAGCATTTCTTATTCTGATTTTTGTGGCATTTAAGTGTGTTCTTAGATTGAGCAATTCCTATTTCTCCCTACATAATCGTTTTTGATGCATCAAAGAAATACAAGCCACATGTAGGTGGTTAAGCAAATGAGATAAAACAATTTTTAAGATAATGATACCGAAATGTCTCATCAATTTGACGACGTGACTAAGTATGCTCTGAGGAAACACGCTAGCATTTAATGTTGTAAATTTATGTATATACAGTAGCATTTAATGAAAAACACGTTTTGTTCCATAATCATGTCAAAATCAAACCCAGTCAGTTAATTATCTCTTTCACATTATCGATGACGTAGTACCAATTACCTAGATCAACTCTTTAAAAGTCCTAAATTTTCATTAATGGTCCAAAATTATTTTCATGTTAATTTTATCTTTTCTTTTCCAGTGAGTTATCCACAATTAATCGCTTTCACAGATTCCTCGCCGGACAAAAATACAAACGACATGTTTTTTAAGGACTCTTCCTCCCCTCAACTCAAAGTCCAAACAACACACCACGTGAATTAAGTGTATTCTACTCGCACACACACACACACACACACGGAACCAAAACTCCTGGACAGCGCGGGAGCGTTCACTTCACTCACTCACTCACGGAGCGCAGCCGCAATGTTCATTTATTTTGGACTGCCTGCGTCCAGTGCGCGGGAGCCCAGTCCGCCGTTGCACGTCTATTAAGTATTTTCTGATGAAAATGAGTTCTTTCCCAACAAAGGCTGGCCGTCGGCGAGCCTTTGATAACTGAATCACTTCAAGTGGAAGCAATCGTACTTGCATTTTCCTCACTAAAACAAAAATCTTTTAGAATGCATAATGAAGCACAGCGCCGGGGAAATCTTTCCAATCAAAAAGAGGTACAGAGGTAGAGGCCGCTCCAAAAAAAGCTCTGTCGTCCGAACAGGTCTATTTTCTTTGATACTTTTGTGGAGTGTTCGCCGAGGGAAAACTAATTAATATTTGCAACTGGAAATGAAAGTGCTGAGGGGAGGCTAAATGAGGCCTGCGGCCCTGGAAGAAAGTCAGGGGGAGGTGAGTCGGGTATGGAGACTGGGTGGTGAGGTTGGGTGGGGAGATTAGATTGTGAAGTTGGGTGCTGGGTGGTGAGGTTGGGTGCTTGTTGGTGAGGTCGAGTGCTGGGTGATGAAATTGGGTGCTTGGTGGTGAGGTCGAGTGCTGGGTGGTGAGGTTGGGTGCTTGTTGGTGAGGTCGAGTGCTGGGTGGTGAAATTGGGGGCTTGGTGGTGAGGTCGAGTGCTGGGTGGTGAGGTTGGGTGAGAAGACTAGTTTGCGAGGTTGGGGCGAGGTTGGGTGGTGAGGTTAGATAGTGAAGTTGGGTGCTGGGTGGTGAGGTTTGATGGGGAGACTAGTTGGTGAGTTTCGGGGGGGAAGTTTGGTGTGGAAACTGGTGGGTGCGGTTGGATGGGGAGACTGGTTGGTGAGGTTGGGTGGTGAGGTTCGGTGCTGGGTGGTGAGATTCAGTACAATGTACTTTCTTTGAACCGAGAAAAATTTCAAATCTATTATAGGCTTCAATCTCAATCATTTAATGTTAACAATCTACATGTCAGGACTCAATAAATTTAAGACTGGCTTAGACAAGTTGTAAAACTCACGTTTATGAGCTTGACCTCACGGAACAGAGATGTCAAAGTCTCTCCCACTCCTGGAGGTACAAATGACATCCTATAGCCTTTTGAACCCTTTACACCCGAGTGAGACGAATTCCTCACACAAAAAATTCAAGCTTTTTATGAGCTGTATTACATGCGGAGCTTTAGGTATCTTCAAGCTGAGTTCATTGTTGCGTTAGTTTTGCGTGCGATGCCTGAGTTACTAGACAAACTCCGTGTGTGAGTGTGACGTATAGTTCACAGTTGTGCAAAGAATTCAGACGGACAGGCGCTACTTCTGCGTCGGATGTCGGCTTGCTGCGCGTTCAGGTGCTCGGAGATGCCGAAATGAATGGGATCCTGTGATTTGAAGTATCCCGCTATTTACTCCCCTGTAGTTATTAACATCCACTAGAACTCTCAAATGCCTTAACCACGTTTCCTGCGAGGGGTTGAACTGAAGTTCATTCTTCAATTCAAATTTAAAGTCAAATGTAGCAAGTAATTTTGAAATTAGCAAACATTGACTGGATCGTGCCTTCTTTTAGCTTCAATTAAGTATTTATAAAAATTGAGTAGGTGACCACAGGTCGGTCAGCAGCATTATGAAACTCCCGTCAGTGACCACCGGTGGGTCCCTTCGCAGCTAGGAAACGTGTTAAGACACTCAATAAATTCTAAGGCTCAGTGCGACAAACTTTAAAACCTTCCATGATAACCATAAAAACTTGCTTTGGCGTACTTCAAAACTTGGAAAAAACGTAAAACTTTGCTCTGATATCTTTTCCTCAGAAAATTGTGAAGTGTGGCCTCAAATACATATTTTTATTTCCCAGGCTGTCGTTGGTGGCGGATGGGTATCTCACTGAACTGCTCTTCTTCCAGCGCGTCAGTGGCCGCAACTCCTTTGGAAATGCTCGTGTAAGCATTATACAGTTCTTAGTCACCTTAACTAATTCACACGGTCAAAATAATCCAAAATTTCTGAATTTTCTTCTCCAGCATGATTTCATACAAGAGAACATTTCAAAATAATGACAAATTTAACCTTTTCATTATTCCTTTTTCTCGTTTCACTCAACTCTATTGCAGCAAATGAATGTTCAGGGATAACAATAACAGAAGTTGACAAAAATATTTCTTTATCTAAAAGTAGTCCTAGATTAAATTTTTCTCATCATGCTGCTCAACCACATCAGCAGCGTTATTTCATGGTGGTGCAAATGTTACAGACTAGTATGCGTGAGAATATAAAAGTTAATAAGAATCTTGAACACTACTTTTCAAAGTTTAACCATTTTCAAATTTTTGCCGAGGGAGGGTAAAAATGCTCGACCAGTGCATCAAAAAAGGAGTTGAGCATTACATTTTGTTCTTCTCTTGAAAACGCAGCACTAAAGTGTTTAAACCGTATTCATGAAATATTTAAAGCCTCACGAAATTATAGGGACGACTACAGAAGTAAACTGTAATTTTATTAGTAATCGAGAGAAATTACACAAAATGTATCACGATCAGAAAAGGTTTGAAACACCTGTTACCAGAAGATGAACGGACGCTTATTTCATGCAAAACTATTGAACCTTTAGTCGTTCGTTATCAGCTTGGAATTCACACATACGGATTTTATAAAATGATGCCCTATAGCTTCTTTTAGTTTATGAACGCAATTTAAAAAGACCACTACAACATTTGATTTTTGTCGGCTGATCCTGGGATTTCTCTTTCAGTTCATCAGAAGCACAGAATTTTATTCCTTTTTTAGCGTTTTATTAACTCGCACTTTTTTAAATAAAGATGGGCAATAAAAAGTAACGTTTAGTGTTTGTTTCAGTAAAGTGCCCCTCAATTTTTATTTTTAACACTGGCTGATAACTACAGCCCCTCCGACGCATGCACGACGCAGGCAATTACTTTGCGATCTGCGGCACCAGCGCGGACTCGTCATATTGCGTTCTACACCATTCCAACGCACGCCAAATTTGACTCCATCAAGGAACTCCGTCAGCTAGATCATAATGATCGCCTTTGGGAAACTCCATCAGAAGTATGAGATGCAGGTGATCACTCTAAATATCAATATCATTATTACTATTAATTCTTCAACTGCTGCTATTGGATAACAATGTTCTCGTGATGTATACCATGCGAGTATATGAGTAAGGTTATCACTTATATAGTCCGTTCTTTTCTTTGAATCAGTTATTCGGCTCAATTTATTCTAAAGGAAATGTTGTGAAAATATTGCGTAAATTATCAGTCATAGCACGCAACAGAGGGGAGTTTTTCAACGAAACGTTACAAGCAGGAGAACATTATAAGTTTTTCATGATGTCCTTCAGGGTAATAATTATAATTAAAGCCATCATGAATTTAATTGGTTTTTCGTTGGCCACAAACGTGAAAATGGCTTAAAAATATTTGAGCGAGCAGAAATGACATGCGCCTATCGATAGAAGGCATTGTTCACTTTGATTCATCTATCCATGCCAGCTTGAAGTAAAAGTGTTCGAGGTAAATTTTAAATTTAAAAAAACAAGAAAGGAAATTTGTGGGGTTACTTCAGCGTAGTACGACTCTGCAATTAAGACTCACGGTGAGCGGTTTTTACCGAGACCCGGGTCTGCTGTCCGATTTACCTCTTCGAAAAATCTTTTCAAGAACCGTAATCGGCAGGTTCATCGTCGCAGCTGTGTAAGTAATCGTTCACTAATTTCAATAAATTCTGTTCTCTGTTCACCATGATTACACCCCTAAGTGAAGGTTTTCCCTGTACGACAATTCTGTCGCAGGCACGATATTATACTTCTTAAGAAAATAGAAGAGCTTCGTTGTTTTTGTTTTACGAACTCCTAATACTTCTTTTAACTGTGATCTAAAACGCACGTTAGCTTAAAATTTACTATCCTTCTCGAAAACTATTGAAATTCATCATGTAAATAAGGTAGATATTTCTTCCATTCAATGGACGGGTAATCTTGCAAAATTACGAAATTAATGGCTAACTAGTACGTTAACCCATAAAATACTAGCAATCAAAATTATCTTGTTCAATAAGCAAGTAAATTCGACTTTCACCTAGATTAATAAACGAACCAAGTAGACACTTTTCATGATCATTAAATTGTGTAATTAAAGAGTCACCTATGATAACTAGCAGATTATATTTTCACCCAGATAAACGAAATTAGCCAATTAGATTTTGACATGGATTAAACTACACGCATTAAATCTATCCAATTAAGAAGTCACTTAGATCGATGGACTATAAAATTAAATAATGACACAAATCAACACACATGTAAATTAGAAACTCACCTAGATCGAGAAACTAGCAAATTAGATCCCCACGTAGATCGGTAAACGGCAATTCCACTAGGCAATTTGACATTCAGGGACATCATAAACTATGTAATTAGATATTCACCTGCATCAGTAAGCTAGTAAACTAGACAGTCGCCTGGTCCAAAAGACAGCATGCCTGTGCAATGATACGAATGAGACCCATTCATGAGATGCGCATAACTTTATCCTCGCTCTCTTCCTCCACCTCGGAAACAGCGTTCGAGCTGCCTCACTCCGGAGACTCGTCAAAAGGCGCCCAGACTTCGATCTTTCGACGCTGGTCTTTTTTTAATACCATCTCTAATTCTGGCGAGTAAATGACCGGGTTTCCAAGTTTATCGCTAGCAGCATCTAATAATAATATATACGGACCCTGATCTATGGGCAAGTCTTGGCCAGGCATTGTATGAAATTGGAGATATAAGAACAAAGCGCGCGAGATCTCCTTTCTGTGTGTGACTGTGGTGGTCAGGGAGGGGCCACTCGAGGTGTTTAGTTTTGTGGAACTATATGTGCGTGTGCACTGTATACTTGTGTGCACTATGTGTGTGTGTGCTCTGTATGTGAGTGGGTGTGCTCCGAATGTGTGTGGGTGTATTCTATATATGTGTGCTCTGTATGAGTGCGTGTTCTGTACGTGTGTGTGCTCAGTCGATTGTATGTGTTCGTTTTCTATGTGGTGATATAAAAACTCTTATGTGAAATCTTTGTGAAAAGAATCCCGTCCTTCCATTTTAAAGAAACTTATATCTTCTGCATAGATATTTGTTATTTAGCTGGTCTTAGATGGCTGTCCCGTCGACTCTGTGCTTTCCATTTTCATGCGCTGCAAGTTTTATGATTCTTGTTATTTTGTTTCAAATAAGAAACATCAACGAAAGGCGAAGTGTAAAAGAAATTCAATACCTAAGCAATTCTATCAATGTTATCAAATGAATTGCTATCAATGTTGTTGGGGAAATCATGCAGAATTTCGATTAGAATTATTTTGATGTAAAGTGGAACTCAAGAAAACGGATATTAGCATAAAAAGAAGTCTCCGACAATTGTGTTTGGGCAGCCCCATACTCCTTAACTCTAATATTTTTCTGATAGAAATATCGGAAACGGAGTGTACTTTGTGTAGTCCTACTTTAGAAATTAATTTTTTCAATTACATCAAGATCTTTCTAAGAATCTCGGAGCTGCTTACTTTTCATAATGTTGATTGGAATGCTCGTTATGCTGAAATGAACTTTCTCTTCATTATTTCAACAGTTGAGCTAATTTTCCAACAGCAACAACATGGCTGGCTGCAGGTAAATTGAAGGACGAATTAAACGATGAGTTCTCGGAAAGTGAATGTATAAGGCAGTCGCTGCTGATGAATGCTGCAATACCTACACTAATTTTACGCTTCGCTTCTGACGAGGATTCTTTTAATTCTAAAACATTTTACATCAGGCGGTTCCTTGCTCATGGTCCAACACTGGAAAGTTACTATATGAGATCATATTCGTCTATTTACCATGGGATCATATACGTCTATTTACCATGGGATCATATTCGTCTATTTACCATGGGATCATATACGTCTATTTACCATGGGATCATATACGTCTATTTACCATGGGATCATATTCGTCTATTTACCATGAGATCATATTCGTCTATTTACCATGGGATCATATACGTTTATTTACCATGGGATCATCTTCGTCTATTTACCATGGGATCATCTTCGTCTATTTACCATGGAATTAAATACGTCTATTTACCATGGGATCATATTCGTCTATTTACCATGAGATCATATACGTCTATTTACCATGGGATCATATTCGTCTATTTACCATGGGATCATATACGTCTATTTACCATGAGATCACATTCGTCTATTTACCATGGGATCATATACGTCTATTTACCATGGGATCATCTTCGTCTATTTACCATGGGATCAAATACGTCTATTTACCATGGGATCATATTCGTCTACTTACCATAAGATCATATACGTCTATTTACCATGGGATCATATTCGTCTATTCACCATGGGATCATATTCGTCTATTTACCAGGGGATCATATACGTTTATTTACCATGGAATCATATTCGTCTATTTACTATGGGATCATATTCGTCTATTTGCCATGGGATCATATTCGTCTATTTACCATGAGATCAAATACGTCTATTTACCATGGGATCATATACGTCTATTTACCATGGGATCATATTCGTCTATTTGCCATGGGATCATATTCGTCTATTTACCATGGGATCATATTCGTCTATTTACTATGGGATCATATTCGTCTATTTGCCATGAGATCATATTCGTCTATTTACCATGGGATCATATTCGTCTATTTACCATGGGATCATTTTCGTCTATTTACCATGGGATCATATTCGTCTATTAACCATGGGATCATATTTGTCTATTTACTATGGGATCACATTTGTCTATTTACTATGGGATCATATTTGTCTATTTACTATGGGATCATATTCGTCGATGTGAGTGAGTATGAGTTCATGTTCAGTGACTGATTGCTTTAATTTATCATAGTTGGGAGCCGAACTTCGTAGATCAGAGACCTTAAATCTTGTTGTATTTCCGGCTCTTGACTTGCCACCGGGTCCGGACGCTGGCTCTTGTCATGCGGTGGCGCTTAAAGTGAAACATTTTGTGTCGATAACCACAAAACATTTTTTGTGGTTATCACGGTATGTTCAGAGTAATGAAATAAATTTTTCGGCATAAAGTTTGTAAATTTATGATTCAAGAGAATTTTTCAGCGCGTATTTCGTAAATTCTGCAATTTTCCCTCAAGAGAACTTAGTCTCTAAAACTAACAGAAGTTTCTGTATGAATAACTAGTTTTTAGTTGTGGAATGTTGATCCTTAACCGCCCCACTTCCCATATGGCACACAGTAAATATGCTCTTACATTTCATATATATTGAACAATCACCGTGATGTGAACTTTAAAAACACATCAGGGTGGTTGTTCAATATAGATGAAATGTAAGAGCATTTTTACTGTCTCTCTTCTATTGCACGTGGGGTGGTTAAGGAGGAACATTCCACATCTAAAAACTAGTTATTACTAGTTCCGTCCTAGTGTAATGTTGGTGACAACCTAATGCCAGTGCCAGTCTAATGACGATCGTTGTAGTGAAGGTAATATGAGCAATATTTTTTGACTGTTCAGTGTTAATTTTCATTTTTTAAATTGCAAAAACAAAAATAAAACAATGACTTCAGAGTGAATACTGAAGAAAAATGGAAATGCTGCGAACGAAAAACTCAGTTTTTACATCGGTTAAGAATAAAATTTTAGATGACTCAATTTCACTTTTTTGTTTACATATTTTACCATGCTGTAAAGTGTTTTTTCTTCATTTTACTGTTATTTCTTGTGGATTAAACTCAATATCAAGGCAAGTAAGGCGATCATTGAATATTAATCCGATGCTCAAGTTCTGACATTTAAAAATCATATCTTCAGTCAAATCAAAATTGTAGAAAACAGATGGAATGAGGGCTTTTTGCTCTCCGAGTTCAGTTTTTTTTAACTCTACCAGACTAAATAAGAATAACTCTTCTCCCCAGAGGAGTGAGTTAAGGTCACCCACAATTAAATTTTTTTGCGAGATAAACATGAGACGAGAGTTTTAAATCAGACTTATCGAGGTAGTTCCTCACCCAAAGTACAATTCTTAATAGAAGACTTACGATCGATACATGAACTTAAAGAATCAGATGGCGCTGGCCACAATGATAGCTTGCTGCTTCAGTCGGAATTTTTAGACAGTAATTTTGGGAATCATTCTTTGTGGTTCTCCGAACTGCAGGTTGGACGATTCTTATTGAATTTATGAGTCAGAATTCAGAGTAAATAATTTACAGAACCAAGCACTGCGGGGCTCAGATGATGAACTGGGTCAATTGTCTTGCCCTCCAGGGGAAATTGTTGAAAGATTTTTTCAGTCGGTTGACAGAGAGTGTTTCTCAAAGGAATGGAATTCCAGTCATAAATTTTGTAGCACCACTGCTGCGAAAATAACGCCTGAAATCTACTTTAATTTTAAAAAACATTGAAGTATTGGAACTTTTTCCTAGATATGATTTATAGCAGATATTCATTACTCTGATGAAATTGCCGTTTTGAAAATAAAATTTTGATTTTGTATAAAGATTAAATTACATTAGAAAGCCTTTAGGCAAGGCAAATTGCACTTCTACAATATTAATGCGTTAGGGAGGATTATAATTCAGGTTGAGGAAAAAACACATAAACCAGCACTCCTCTGAATTTCGAGCTCCTGATGACGGTCTTGAGCAATTTATCAGAAGAGCTCGTTGAATCCACTAATTCACATTAATTATTGATGAGGCATTTTAACCTTGAAGATTTAGAGCACAGAATAGATTTCATCAGCTCTGCATAGAATTCATAGTCGTTTAACAGGAATTATCCCACCGATATTGTGTTGCTGAGGCAGAAACAAGCGTTTTTTAAAGGAGTGTTCGAAAATAAATCAATTTTCAAAAATTATTCAGTGTTTTAGCGATGAAAAGCAAGTGCTTTTAGTTGCCTGGTTGTTCTTTTTGAAATTTTTCCAAACATTTTCATGCATGGAAACGAATTGAAAATGTTTACTAGATTTTTGCTTGCTCAATGAATCCTGACAAATACAAGGAAAAGCTAAGAGCCATTGTGTTAAGGAAGTCCTGCGATATCAATTAATTAGTAATATCCGAGATCTCTGTCTCTAAAAAATTGTACATTTTTTTCTCAATGAACAGCCTTTGAATTATAAAGTTAATTGCGAGGAGAAGCGCAAGTCGAAAAACAAAATGTCTTCAATTTTTTATTATTTTGAATGAATGACAAAAATGTTCCTTTGAATAAACAAACTGTAAACTTGATCTCAAGTTTCCTGCCCGCATTCGTTGAACAGTCGGCCGCTGAAAGAGAGCAACAGCAACCGATGCCTTCTGTGAGCTTCATTACGAAGTCTAAAGGTCATCAATATTCAGCGGATCTGTTTATTCTGGATGGTTAAACTTATGACGTGTTTTGTAATTCCTACGGCATGTATCGGTTTCGAGAGGGAAATTATTAATGGTTTTGCTGATGAGATGCACTCTACGTATACATGAAAACCTCGAAGCTTATTGGTTTGCAGGCTCATTAAATTCGGCAGCCTAAATAGCTGCTTTCAATGAATATCGCTAGTTTGCGGCCAATAAATATTGATGCCTCGAGAGGGTTTCGCAATAGATATTATGGGGCGCTGTCGACTTAATTTACCTGTAAACTCACCACCTGATTCGATATGCTGCCCCTAATAATGTAAAAAAGTATCTCAAATACGTTTATACTGAAATGAGAGCACGGAGAACGCCTTCGATCATTTGACACACGATTATTCAGTATCAACACAAGCACAAGTTTCACCTACACAAACAAAACGTGCACAATTTATTGCTTTATTTCTGTACCGCAGTTAAATACTTTCATAATGTGCATGTACATTCAAATATCAAACAAATTCATATATGTGTGAGATAAACTCTCCTGAAAAAAGGCAATAGTAAAACATAACACATAAAAAAATAAACTCCCTAGATAAACTCCCCATGAAAAGCAATGATGCAACTCCCTAAATAAAATGAAACTCCCTCTATAAACATCTCAGCAAAGGCAATGATAAAACTCTGTCTAGAAAAACGTAATGATAAAACGAGAAAATTTTTCTGTTTCTTTGAAATGAAGCGCAGTATGGCCGGGCCCGTTGCCGAAATCCTTAGTTAACTCTTCACCTCAATTCATAGAGACAACAAGGGCCTTTTCATCGCAAAAGGTGAAATTACTTCAATAAATATGAGAAACTTGACCTTTTTGCGGACGTAAATTATGGATCGTGAATTTGTAGCGAGAGAAAGAGCGCAATCAAACGGCCTCGTAATCGCCGCGTCTCATTGAATACAAGCATTTAAAATTCTCACTTCGGAGACGCTATCTCCTCCACCATCAAATATATTAAGGGAGATACTGAGAAATTCTTGGCTTAATTCTAAGCTCTGCTCGCCCTGCAGATATGTGGAATTCGATCGCGTTTTAAAGCGACAGAGTTTATAAACTTTAGATTTGTGAAATTGAAAACGGTATATGTATGGTCTATGCGCAGTTGTGCTAGTTCATGACCTTGTGAAAAAATTTTACGGCTATTTCCACAAAACTTAACTCTTTACTTACACGTTACCTCGACTAAAAAAAGGAACGCCTTTTTTCGTTCTTCATTCTTTTTTTACTTCATTTTATGAAATTACTGCACAATTGGTGAATATCGTATCGGCGGAAAGAAATAGTTCCCGATACCCACGAATTCAGTTTTGAATGCACACTACATGCATTCTTCACAGATGAGAGAAAATTCTGCATGAACCAACAGAAAATTTAGAACTCTCATCGAAGTATATTTTCAAGATTCATTTCAAAGAAACCTAAGCATTTCAGGGACCATTCGTAGTAGATTTGCATATAAGCGCATTCAGTACACATTCTTTTAATTTTTCCTACCTCGTACAGTGTTAAAGGAAATGCGCGTGCTAGAGTTGTTGTTCTCTGAATTTTTTGACTTGTTACATAACAGGAATACTTAGGGCGGCAGAAATTTTAAAAAGGCGGTGTACTTCGAGGCGCAATTTTGGGAGCAGGGCTGAGAAATGATGTCAGCACATAGCAAAAAATTGAAATTATTTGGACGACACGAGGGTGAGACAATTAAAAAGCATAGGGCGTTGTTAAAAATATGAATGATAGAGACGGGACAGAGAAGACAACGGTTTGTCGGAAGCCCGGGGCTGCGGTAATAAATAAAATAAATGATGAAAGGAGCTCGTCATGGCTAGATTGGCGTTTTTCTGCCCAGAACTCCCAAGTTAGGGCTTCTGTCTACTAAACTTTAATCATGATGGCCACTCACGATTTAACAACTTGTAGAGGTTGGCAGAAACTGTATCTATTCTCTAATATCAGTAAATGTATAAAAAAGCGGGCCTATATACAATATTTACACAACTTTTTAGGACTATTAAGAAGTTGATCACTGTGTTAGCAGCAGGTGTGCTGGAGGAAATTTTCAAAATGCTGCTGACCGACCTTTAGCCACAAATTTAATTTTCATGAGTACTTAATCAAAGCCACATTAAAGGACGTTCTGCTTAATGCTTACTATTTTCCAAATTATTTGCAACAATTGCCTTTAAATTCAAGTTGAATGTTGAACTTCAGCTTAACCTATGGTGGTCAACGTGATAAGGACTACCGTAATACTGCTCTCAAATGCTAATGTTTTACTCTAATTAATTCTGAATTATTCTTTGCCGTGAATTGCATAATTCATAACATTCAAGATCATTGGATTAGATTCAGCAATGACAAAAATAAGAAGTTTAGGGTGAGAAATGTGACGACCTTCACAAACGCCGCCTAAAAACGAGCTGTTCATGCCAATGATCTTGGAGAGTAGGAAATCCAAAGAAATAATTTCTGAAATTTAGCTAGCTAATTTGATAGTTTATGCCCTTGTTTTCAACCCCTCTCGTGGTAACGACATTGTGCAAAAAGATCAAGCTCCAAAGGACTTGATGTGACACGAGCTCAGCTGACATCATTATACAGGAAGATGATCACACTGTGAATGATCATGAATGCAAGGTCGGTGATCCGGGCGGATCAGCATGTGTGATCAGGGTGGAAATGGACTGGTCTCACTGATGACACAAAAAAGCCTACAATCCCATGCCATTTTTGCCGGCGCGCTCGTCCAGCTCTGGCCTAATGCACGCACTAATCCAACAAGCCAGAAGGATTGCACGAATTGCACAAAAATGTAGCAAATCTCCGTAGGAAAAACACGAGGGATTAGCCTTGCGACAACTGCGCTGAGTGCCGCTCTGTCTCTCTCTCTCTCTGCTCTACTTCCTTTGCCGCGTGGGGCACACGCGTCTGAGTGCGTTAAATGCAGCGTTACTCTTTGCGTTTCCAAAATTTGCTAAGCCATTCAAAAATACTGGGAGATGCTCTTCAGAATTCGAGTCCCCTAATGCATCATGTACAGGTGCACCTAACGTCGTGAAAATTTGACAGAAAACGGGTACGTGAAGTTAGTGGATATATAAGTATGTGTTGTGCGAAATGATATTGATTCGCTGCCAGAAGTTGATTCGTAGCTATCGGTCTCAATTACAATGGTGACGATTGGCTGAATCTAATACGCAATTCTTGGTTGAACGTCTCGTGCATCGATTGATCTTACAGGCCTATTCAGTATTTGCACAGCGTACCTTAGCCTATTGTAGGCCACACTCCTACAACATTGCTGTGAAAAACATTCATAGAAAGTTACGTTTCTTTACAATGCAGGGAAGCGACGTGTACCATCACATGCTGTGCACTGGTGAGGGCCATTCACGCACAACCAAAGCTCCTCGGTAAATGTGCCAGATAATGACCGCAAATTTTGTGTAAATTCTTAGGAAATTATTTTTTCAATCTTTCCTTCACGTGATGATGCTCAGAGCTTCTTCAACTTATTCCCTTCTTTTAAAGAAGCCGTACATTTCAATTTGGCGTGAGCGTGAGAGATGAAATTCAGAACAAAACCTTACATGCAGTCAATGTATATTTTACACACTAGTGGAACTACAACAGTTTCAGAGAGGATTTCCCCAGGCATAAAACCAACATGATGAATGAGTCCGGTCTGTTTTCTATTTCTGTCATATTTAGTTGACTCATCCGCACCTCCACATCAGAAACTGATATGTGTAAAAGAGTAAGAAATCCTTCGAAGAAATTTCGTATGGAGGAGCTGAAGTACGATCTCAGTGTTGACGGACAGTCTACTAGCATTGAGCTGACTAAGAGGATAGGAAGATCTAAATTGGAACATCAGAGAACGGTTTAATGTCTTAACATCACCGAGTTCTACTCGGAATGAAAATTCGCAAAGTTAAATTTTAGGTTGCCTCGTGTAAATTTCATTTTCTCATTATTTATGTGAATCACTCGTGAATCAGTGTTTGCAACATCATTTAAAAACCAACACAAACAATTAGGCATCACAACCCCACTACATACTCCGTTCTGACGCTTCTACTTGCGACAAAAGCACACGTGAGTTCTTTACATTTTTCTGTTTACTCTAAATTCTGCTATCCAAACTGTAAGCACTCGATATATTTTACGAAGAAAAATTATTTTATTTTCTACTTTCATCTATTGTTCACTACCTTGTTAAAATTTCAATAAGCCAGGGGCAATCATTAAAATACCATCTATAAAAGCGATTCCAAAGCTTCACACAAACCTGTAGAATGCTTTTTCTTGCGCACAAGTTTTCAGCAGTAACCCCATAAAATGAGTTACTGACAGGTGCCATAAAACTGTTTCGAACTGCTAACAGGTCTGCAGTTAGAGCATCGCTTCATTAGATGAAGGGGGCTGCGTTTAGCCTAGCTTCGCTCATGCCACAATCGATCTTGTTGCCCGAGTTTATCCCAAGGCAAGCCCGCATAATGGCGTAAACAATACTAATCTGCTTGCTGAATAGCCGATTAAGGATCTAAACAGAACTAAAGTGCGTGCCGTGTAGAGCTGAGTGTTGAAACTTGGGCAGGCTTGTGTCCGCCTCATAAAGAAAGATTCGTGCCAGAGTCTGCATTGTTCACCGCCGGAAAGAGGCCTTGTCTAGCAGTTTTCTCAGCTCGCATACTCTTTGCAAAGTACTATGCATAAATGCTTGCAGTTGCCTCATTGCAGCACACTGATTCTTTTGATGAAGTTTCTAATTTGGTCATGTTACATGAATGGGCGGAGAAAAAACAAAACAAACAAACATCGGCATCTACGGATGCTTTATTTCCAATTGAAGCATGATACATATCACCTTTTACATTGGTTTTTCAAATGCCTTGTAAAAGCTTTGACAGCCATGATATATTGGTATTAATCCTTCACTGGGAGCCCCTGACAAGAGGGGCAGATGTTGGCTTGAAAAATTATCAATTAATCGTCTGAACAATGTATCATATTTTTTTGTTTTTTAAATTATTACTCAGGGTTATGAGAATTTTACATCACATAAACATTGACCCTCCTACCCGTTTGTCGGATAACTTTACATTTTTATGAAGAAAATGTCACAAAAATATCTGTAGAAACGCAAAAAAACGAAAATTCAAAAATACCTAGAACTATGTAGCATCTGCCGATTTATTATACAAAAAAAATCTTAGAGTGATAAAATAAAATTCAACTTCCAAAACTTTTTGAACAAACTGTTAAGAGTTTTGACTGAAAATTTGCCTACTTAATAACAGTGCGTTACCAATAAAAAAATATTTCTGCTTTTCTATTATTATCGTTCCAAGGATTTTTATTTACGCATGATGGTACCTCAAACCTCACCCTCACTCAACACCGACTTTCGATTTATTTCATGCGTTTTGAAATATCCGTGCTTTACACGATCAAAACATTTTACGGCAAGGAATCGGAAACTAAATATAGAATATGGAATTTCTTCAGCAATGATCGTTTGCAGCACACCTCCGATACAAGAGAGCGTTCTAGCTGCTTCAACTCAAAACAACGAGAGTAAGATCGTCTCGTTTTGATAGTTGTTCAATAAAGGGAGCGGTCAGAAGAACCCCTAGAGCTGAAGATGGATCGCCGCGACATGAAGTGCTGACCAGAATCCAAAAGTGTGCCCGAACTTCCACACGAATTGTGACACCGGAGATGAACTCAGTCAACTTTCGGTCGGGTGGGTCCCTACGACTCGTTTTTTACGTCGCCGTAAGCAGACTCGGCAAACTGACTAACTGCTCTGTCTGCAATTTTGGGCCGGCCACACAATGTCATCGTAAGATGGTTCTTGATTAGAGCGTGCTCAATTGCGTGCTCAACGAGCTGTGTCGGGCAAATCAAGAAAAAGTTGTAATTGCGCAAATCATCTGCATTAATTAACTCCGGTCATAAATGAAGTTATTAAAATTTCTTGTTAGAAGATGAAAGAAGAATAAATTTATTGAATTGAGCACTATAAAATTTAGATGAATAAACTTTTGAAAAATCACTAGGGCGCGTTATTAATCTAGGGGCACTAGGGCGCCAGCCGCGAAAGCAATTTTCACTTTTTATTTTAGTTGAGATGTTTGAATGAACAAAAAATTATGCAAAAACTGAACAAGCACAACTTTATACAGTGAACGGAAAAAATAAATTATAAGATCTATGAATTGATGCCATAGTAAATGATATCAAATGAAATCAATCACTTCATGATTGCGCTAATTCAGGTTTTATAAAATTATACGCCCAAAAGATTACAGTTTAAAAATTTGGCCAGCTTCATTTTAGAGCATAAATTTTTAATTTAGACGTCTTTCTTGTTTTATTGCTCAATATCTGATGTGCGATGTGGTTTTCCTTAAGCCATTGCTTGCTATCGCTTGAGGAAAACCACATCAGAACCAGTACTGATATACTGTAACTGTGTAATGCAGCGTCAATAAACATAAATACATAGCCTGGAGACAGCATTTTTCCATTTGATATTTTAACTAAACAATTGTTTTGTTCGAAAACATTATGAAGATTGGGGCGCAATTCTACTTCAACCAATGTTTAACAGCAACCTATAGCTGCAATTTCAGTTTAGCAAGTTTCAGTCAGGAAAACTACGAGTGCTAAACTCATTGCATTATTTTTCCTCATTGACTTTTTTCCTACAATCATTTCACTTCAGTATTGGATGTTTCCAGGTTTTCTAAAGATCAAACGTCCAAAAGGTGATGGTGTACGAATATCGTTACCGTTAATTTAAGAATAGATGTACCAGTTTCTCATGTGTTTTCTATTCGATTTCTCCATTTCTGGCATCGCAATTACTTTCCTGGTGTGGTAGAACTGCTGACTAGGTTTTGATTTATGCGGCTTTCCCTCCTTACATTATCAAGCAACACGGCCGTCCCAGTTTCTATCGAACTTTTCAATAAAACATCTACTCTTTTACATTTTGCACCGATTGACCTACATATTTCGTCATGTTATTCCTCTCCAAAATGTAATGCTCTTTTTACTTTTTCCGTGCATCATAGAAGCTATTTAACATTTCGTATTCTCGAAGGTCCCGAAGCAATTCTACAGAGACCTCGGCAGTTGGTGTACACGGTCGGATACTTCCGAGCTCCAAGTGATCAGTCTAAGCCGCTTCCGCTGTCAGATGGCCTAAACAAATTCCTCTCACTAGAAATTGGCTCACGTAAGAATTTATGGGAAAATTTATGGTTAATGTTGTAGCGTGTGTCGTAACATTGAAATGGAGACAACAGACCGTTGAAAACAGATAGCTTCGATCCGGCTGATCTGTTGTATTGAAATGAAAGAAACTTGTTTCTTGGGAGCTTTATTGTGTTTAGAGAGAGCTTTGCATCAAGTTATGCTTTTTGTGCAACAGTTCGGCTATTTCTTCAATAAATGTCTTTCCAATGACAATACACTCTGCACGATAAGCGAAGTCTCCTGTGAGTTCTGCAATTTAAAATTCACTGGTATTTTCGTGCTGCTTTCCAGTATTGAGGATGTTATTGTAATTACTGTGACATGAAATGCGTGCGACCTGAAATGATATTCATTGAGATTTTTGTGATATTGATATTTTATACTTAGTAGCTGTAGAAAAATAATTGTGAAGATTGTTACCGTCATGTGACATTTAGTTCATTCAAATCGTGAGACCACAACGTGTTCTCAAATGAACTTAACATTTGAACGATGTCACCTGAAGTATTTCCCAATTCATTGGCAAGTGAACGGTCTTCACATTTGAAGTCGTTGAGTACATGCCTGAGCATTTTCAATGTTACTTGAATAAACAAATGCATCACCCTTAGCTAGAGCAACATTCGTTAGCTTTATAAACAAAATCTCAAGTTCAGTCATGATATACAAATGTATTATTGAAGCTGCTCAAGTTCATGTTCCTCAGACAGGAAATGCTTTCTTTAAGTCGAGTTGGAAATTGAATGAGTGCTCTAGTTACTTTCTGTTGTCCTTGAGTCTGTCCAATTTTCATTGAAATTCAAAACAATTAACTTTTATCTAAAACTTTTTCGACATCAAATCAAAGAACAATATTGAGAAAGATTTACTTACGCTTAACTTCGGTACAGTGCTCTCCAAAACCTAATGTAATCCAAACGTTAATTTCGTCTTCAGTCTTAGCATCCTACTAACTTCCTTTGATTTACACGAACAAACGTAGTTGCTTGGTAATGGGTGAAAAATTTGCAGTATTTTTTAATTGTCAATTTACGCTGCATTCTATTATGATGTGGTGTTCGAAAACATTCTGTAGGGTGAATGAGAGCGATGCCCCTTCACAATTTTCACTAGATAAACTGCGTCCTTTCATCGGACTCGGAATTGCTTTGCGGTCACCATGGATGTAGCTCTACCAGGCGTTCCTAGCATTGTGCTCCACAGATTTGATTATGAAAACTACTTCATAAACATGGCTAAGTTAGGCTATTTTCTATCACAAGCTCTTTTCCGTCCTTAATTTCGTTGTTGCATCAGTTGGAAAACATTTTTTCATCTTCACCGCAACTTTCACCTTCAACACAGGAATGTATGAGTTGTTCCATAATTTGAGTCACAACATCATTTTATAGGCTGGTTGTATTCGTATGACAATTTCTTAGGCATAAAGCCCAGTATAAATTTTATTTTTCATGTTGACTATGATCTCTTTCCCTTTTTATCTACGCTTGTGCTAATTATGAAATTGAAGCCTCTTGTTTTCGAGTGAAAAACTACATATCTAAAAACTATTCATAGTTGGCATCCCATATGTTTCATCTCTCATCTTTTTCACTCTGACCAAAACTCACAAAATGATTTTTGACCTGATACGCCCCTCAGGCTTTTCCGAAACACTTTCACTTGCAGAATTTTTTCCGAATAAATCACTTCGAATTACGTAATCAATCCTGCAAATAATCTAGACGCCAAAATATCCCTCGCTTCGCATCATTTTTTCCATTTCAGATCATGAGAAACCGAACGAAAAATCTAAGATAAATTTCTCATACGTTTCTTTCACGTTAGCGTTGTGAAAACGAATACGGCATAGAAAAAGAGCAATAATAACTTCACTTCTCCCAATAACTTCGACGAGCGAGCCAAGAGTGCAGGTAACAATACCAAATAAGCACAAGAGCATTTTTGGAGAACTTCCCGCAAAAGACGCCATGCATATGTAAGTTTTTATGAGAAGTTCACACGTCATCACAGCGATGGTATCACCGGCACACCGGAACACGCGTCTCGAGATGCACTCGATTGCGTCGTCGCGTCCGTCAGAGAGACGCGTAAATTAACGCTCGCTCGAGCCCGGGAAACTCGCCTTCGTTGATTTTGCCCTACAGGCCAGAAATGATCACAACACGAGTTTTGGATGTTCGTAGTTGAAGCCTTTAAAGTTTAATCGCAAACACGAGCTTACTATTTAAGTCATGGTTTCTATTTAGATGAGTATTTTTTAAAATATTGGGTTGTTTGATCACTATTTTTAACTCGATGTGAAACGATAAACCTGCGAACATCATCTTCGAAGTTAAATTCTTTTCATTTTGATAAGATAAGCAACACAAGCTCTGAAACTTTGTGCGCTGTTAAATACGTACTACGAGTAATTTGTGAAAAAAACGATATTTTCTCATCATCGGTGGCAGAAAATGCATACATGTAACTTTGCTTTCAGGCAATCATTTGCATGCATTTGTTAAATTGTTACGGCACATTTTCCCGATCAACCAAATTCCTTACAATGTTTCTACCCCCAAATATACATAAATTTGCAACCAAGTATTTGTCACCATATTTACACAAATTTGCCACAATATATTTGATTGAAGGTTTCAGTCGAAAGTAACAACTTCAAAATGCACGCATGCTCGTTTTCTACTAAATGCAAGCGTTACGCTAAGCCGTCTACTGTTTTTAAGTCTTCACGGCCCTTCGTTTCTACAAAATATGTTTTAAATATTAGATTGCAAGCTTTTAATGTAAATTACAATGATAGTAGACGGCTGGTTTGTCCAGCACAAGTTATGTAGTCGAGTGGAGGAAATTAAATGAAATTCATGTCCAGTCAGTCACATATTAAATAATGCATCTCATAGCACAACTAAATTTACGATTGAAAGTATGCATTTTTTAGATTTTGAATGATGTATTTTAATGCTCATTACCCTGAAACCAAATTTTCGATATCCATCTCACAGTGCTCAGTAAACTGGTATTTTTCCCTCAATAAAGCGAAGCTGTATCTCGCTCCGTGTACAGGAGGCGCTATGAAATACTTCAGGTTCTCTGCCTCTAAGGTTCTGCTTAAATTATACCATCAGAAGAGTTTAAACCATACTCTTGCAATGACTGTCTGGAAAAACGGGTCTTTTGTTCATCAGTTGTACGGTGACTGTAATTACTCAAAGCAGTAAAACCACTCATCTGAGAACATAAGAAAGAGTAGATTTGCTTGATTTCAGTTAGAGTATCAGGAATTAAGCTTTCATACGTTGAAACAGTGCACTAAACTAAAATCTCATCCATAGCTGAAAAATGTAAACAACACATCTTTCCTCGTATTGATGCACTGTTTTACTACGCAGGGAAATATTATTTTCATCTTTAACGGAAAGTATTTTCAAAAATGTGAAAGTGGAAACAGTAAGAGATGGACTGTGTTACAATTCTTTTTAGGCAAAGATACCTTTTTCGAAAGACTTTAAATAGGATAATTGTTGTGAAGAGAATCTTATTGAATTTCAGATATATGAAGTGAAAGAAATCAAACGCTTCAAGTTGCTAGAAGGAAAGAAGACGTTTTTTCATTTGTTTGATTAATCGTAATCATTTGTTTAATTACATTACTTTCTGATAATTTATTACATTCTGAAAAAGAAAATCAGCATATTGAAACATAACTTGTGCTAATTGTAGTCAACTGATATAATATTGGTGATCAATATTCAGTATGATTAATTTAAAATAGATAAACTTCCTCAACGCTTCTGTTTTTTTGCAAGCTGTACTCAACATTGGAGTCATGAGCGAAATTAGACTTCCGCTGCTGTGAATGAAGGAATTCAAGTCATAGAAGCGAATTGTTTTCGCAGATGACAGCGATAAGAGCGACGGGCTGGACATTGTCGGTGCGGAAATTAACGACACCGTATAATTCCAGCCAACGCTGGCCATCGAATGAGCGCAAAAACACTATAGGAGCTTAGAATGTGAGCCTCAATTTTTGACATTGAGAATAGATCATTGAAAAGTACAGTTGAAGTTATTACTTCATAAAATGTTTTCAGTTTAACGCGGCACTCACGCTTTGAAAAATACAAAAAAATCAATGCTCTTATATCTGCAAATTTATCCGCGCCGTTGAACTTTATGCAGAGTTTTGAAGGGAAATGTATCTCAAACTTTACAAGAGCGAGACATTTTTTTCATGTATAGCCCAAAGGAATGTAGCAATAAAAACAAAACACACTATTCTTGAAAGACACGTGTTCGTTCACCATCACTCATACAGTTACATTCTCCCCCCCAAAAAATGAAGTCAATTGAACGTGTAGAATTTAAGAAATAACTCTAATTAATTGAGGAATGCACATAGGACTTACATATTCATTCTTCTGAGCACTTATCCACCCACGCACACACTCGACCACCTCCAGCATAACCCGTGGGCCGGGAAGGCCAAGTCACACACACCGCGCCGAATAAAAAGCTAAGCTGTGTCCAAAAAACATTCAAGAGTAAGCCGAAGCGCGCAATTAGTTTTGCTGTATCGATAACTAGCGTTTAGGTATCGGACAAGCCAGTGCTGGGCCACTATTTTAAGGACTTTAAAAAGGGACTGTGACCGATTTCATTGAGTGTATCGAACACAAGGGGCGGAGGCCTGATCTCGGACTCCATTAAATCTAAACACCGGACTCTAATTCCACAGCTAAGTGAGAATTTGATCGGAATGGCGTACACAGAGAAATCTTGCTAGAATTCGATAAAGTCCTGACTCCATTTGTCGTAATTTACGACACACTCGTTGGCCGTTATTGCTCGCCAGCCACGCCTTGCTGCGACTGCAAAGGTTATGCTTAACATTTCCCGTTATTCATTAAGTCTTGTCATACGTTCGCCTTGGTTTCTGTCGCTGAAACACGCAAATTAGGGGGAATAAATACTCCCAGAAAAGTATTTTCTCAGAATGGTTCGGTTCCGTACGTTTAGATTTTGAGATTTTGCTGACCCCAGCACATGCATTTCTAAACAAGTTTTATGTAGAAGTTCTGAAAGTCGGTCGACTCGACAAATAAGTTTAATTTTATAATCACATCTTATTATGAAATTTTTCAATAAACATGATTTTATAGCTCAGGTAATGAATTAATGCCATGGAGAATTACATGGGGGCAAATGATGCAAGAAACCTATTGTCTAAATGTTGAGTCACAACCAATGAAGTACAGTTTTACTTTTAAGGCAACCATATCCAAAAATCAGAAACTTTTTTTCTATGGGACGTACGTCTATGAAAATTTGCACACTACTAGATCTCCACATTTGTAACAACTTTTATTGAAGAAGTTTTTTTCATTGAGGGCATAGAAAATTAATTATTTATTATAAAAAAAAATAAAAAAAATGTATTTTTCATAATAACTCCGAAATTTACAAAGCTAGAGCAATGCGGTTTGTTGCATTTGAAAGTAAAATATGTTCTCTAAAAATGATATTACCGTTTTTTTAGATTTATTTCATTCCGAATTTATATGAATTTTTTTGAAAGAGGTAGGGTAAAAGTTATAATTTTAGGGTAAAAAAATCTACGGAAAGTGTAACATGAAGTTTTTGGAAAAAATGGTAATATGATTTTTAGAGCACACATTTTACTTTCAAATGCAACAAACCGCATCGCTCTAGCTTTGTAAACTTCGGAGTTATTATGGAAAACGTCTTGAAAACTCAGATTTTTCAAGAGATGATTTTAAGATTCAAAATGCTTCTTCTCCTACAGTTTTCAAGCTACAGTGATGATTTTAGTATTATTGCATGCGGAAAAACAAGGGCTTTTAAAAGAATTGAATAGTTTTTCCAAATTTATTTTTGTTCCAAAGTTATGACGTAATCAATTTGAATTTGTTTGAATTTATTTTTAATTTATTTTTTTATTTTTTGATTTATTTA
>JACJUY010002045.1:34968-92088 GCA_014220935.1 Platorchestia sp. MABIK
CTTAAAGTCTCTTGCGTAATCATCAAGGGCCACCATTTGCATTATGTATAATAAAATTTCATCAGATTGAAAAGTGTTCCAAAATCTAGTTCCCGCGATGGGTTAAAATGGAGTTCAATATTCAATTCAATTTTAAATTCAGTTGTATCACAGTAAGCAATTTTGAAAATTGCAAACATTTGCTGGATAGTACATGCATTTAGCTTTAATTATTTATAAAAATTGAGTTAGTGACTGCTGGTCAGTCAGGAGCATTATGAAAATCTCCACTGTGACCACCGATGGGTCCCTTCGCAGGAAATGTGTTAAGAGCCCAACGCTTAACTTCAGTCCTCTCAAGTTAGTTCTTGTTTGAAGGAAAATTAGAGAATATTTCATTCCCTTAGGAAAACTTCGTAGTTTTCTAAATCTGTTCTGAGACACGTCGGGGTTTTTATATTTGTTTAAATAGTGTTGAGCTGTGATCCAGGAAAAGCATTTACAGATCTTAAACAAATTGCAGCTCGAAAAAATATTAATCTCTGTACGTGCCATACTTATGGAGGTGCTATAGACAATGCTAAATACAGTACAAGATTTGATATTATCTTCACATTTTATTAGCCCATACACGAACTCCAATATTTTTTCACACTATTATTTATAAATTCGAACTAAATTACATTTCCTGATGTTCATCCTAGCATTATATCCGCCTTATTTTTTACTTTTTATAGCCCATGAACGAAGTAGGTTTCAGTCTGGATCCATAATTCACAGACTAGCGGCAGGTAAGAACCGGTTTTTATTTTCCGATACTTATAAGAGTTTTATTTTTTGACGTCTATTTCTGGTAAGGAGAAACTGCTCGAATATCACGATCGGCCTCGGGCTGGGCAACTTTCATTGCATTTCTTATGTTTTTGGTGCAATATTATTTTGAAGGCGGTCACTACAAGGAACTTATGTTCTCAAGATCACTGGATGAGCGAGCTCAAGGAAGGAATTCTCGTACATGACTTTTAGAAGGAAAGTGAGTGCACGATTCCTTTTTCTTTACTGCGGATTATAATTCTATAGGAAGTGCAACATTTTTTACTCGCTGGATTTATGTTCCCATGATTGTCAGATGAGTGAAAAGAATTTGTTTGAAACAACGGGAATGTTTCAGCTGCTTTCGTTCGCCTTGCATCGCGATGGCTCAAAAATGCTAGGTTTTTGCTTCTACAATTAAAATTTTGAGAGTGGCTGGCTGCTAAATTTTGGAAAAATAAGATATGCAGAGAATTACTGAGGAGTCAACAAAAAAGGAAGAATGTTGAGGATGAATGCTGCGTTCTCTATTTTAATTTGCAATCTGGCAAATGAGTAACAAAGCAAAATATTATACTCAAAAATAGCGTTTTAAAAATGGATAAAAATCATAAGCTAAAACTTTTATGTTTATGATAACTTTGGAAGCAAAAAAATAGAGAACATAACTTAGAGTGCAAATGAATACTAACATCTACACATGAGCACCTTTAATTTTTACATTTGAGATTATGAACGTGACAGATTCTACATCCTGACGCGGTTTTGTTCACAAGTGGGTTGTGTTCAGTGTGTGGAGCAGAACGAATGCGTTGCAAGTCGCCATTGTATAGGAGTGTTCTTAGTTAAATAATATACCCAGGGTTAAACAACACGTTCTCTTATGCCACTTGTCGGCACCGCACGTATTGATGGTAGTTTTAAAAACATGATGTAAGTAAAGTTGCTATCCATGCCCACCGTATATGATGTATCGGACATAACTTTCTGCGTGGTGTAAAGTTACTCAACATTTGAATATATGTAAACTGATATTTTTCACATTCAAGTCTGCACAACACAAATCTACCCATCGCAAGTCTAAACAAAACCAGTCTACGCAACACAAGTCTACCCATCGCAAGTCTAAACAAAACCAGTCTAGGCAACACAAGTCTACGCAACACAAGTCTACGCAACACAAGTCTACGCAACACAAGTCTACGCAACACAAGTGTGCGCAACACAAGTGTGCGCAACACAAGTGGGCGCAACACAAGTGTGCGCAACACAAGTCTACGCAACACAAGTGTACGCAACAAAATTCTACGCAACACAAGTCTACGCAACACAAGTGTGCGCAACACAAGTCTACGCAACACAAGTTTACGCAACACAAGTCTTCACAGCACAAATTAATGCAACTCAGATCTGTTCATTAGCTATAGAGTAATTCACAGTAAATGAAAAAATATTACAAAACAGACTCATTTCATGACAAAAAACATAATTTTCTTCAGTTTACTCCAGGGCCTGTGGGTTAAATACGAAATGAAGGTAATTTTGTTCTCGAACGATACGCGATTACATTTCCTGGTTTAAGCATCCAATTCATAAGAAAATCAAGTTTATATGATAGTAATTCAACATGAGATACGTCCTCAAGGCGTGTGCGTAGAGAAACATTCAATGATTTTTCGCAATCTTTTTTTGAAAATATAATTCCCAATTTAAAGGGTAATTTTCATGAATTTAAATTCAGTTCCTGGGCAGCCGCGGTAAAATGAGAAAGTAAGCTGTACTAGAGGGTTCAGTGCGAAATTTTTCTACTTTTATTTAAAGTTACTCCTGAAAAATCTAGCATCATTTCCCTCTTCAAGGTCGGTTTCATCTGTGCCTTTGCACAGAATTTTCTATATGATTTTTCTAAAATGCACGCACTCAATTCATTCCAAATGAAAATCACTTATTGTATGGACAGAATCACTTATTGTATGGACAGAATAACTTATTGTATGGACAGAATTACTTATTGGATGGACATAATTACTTATTGGATGGACATAATTACTTATTGGATGGACATAATTACTTATTGGATGGAAAGAATTACGTATTGGCTGGACACAATTACTTATTGGATGGAAAGAATTACGTATTGGCTGGACAAACATACCACGACCGGAGGACACCGAGCATTAAGTCATCCCATCCGTGTTGTGTTGGTCAGAAGCCTACGCAGCCGACCTAGCTTCAGCGCGTGAATGCATCTGTTTTGAGTTACTCATATTGACATATGCTTTATTATTCAAGTAACCCTACATTATGTAGAAAATTGGGAAGATTGGAAAAGCACAGGCAATAAGTTCATGATGGATTA
This sequence comes from Platorchestia sp. MABIK, assembly GCA_014220935.1. Lineage (NCBI taxonomy): Eukaryota > Metazoa > Arthropoda > Malacostraca > Amphipoda > Talitridae > Platorchestia > Platorchestia sp. MABIK. The sequence goes on from JACJUY010002045.1 coordinate 38,120, forward strand.
TGATCCATGATATGAATAAGAATAGCAGATGCTTTCAGAAGAATAGTCATTACCGGAAGAGGAACAATTTATTTCCAGCATTGGCTTTATTCAGGACAATTACTGTAGACCCATTACCATGACTAACAAGCAATTCATAAGCCCAAGCCTTACAATTAGGCTATGTAATCCTACACTCAGTTAGCGAAACAAAAAATCCATCTCTAGGAGATAACGTTCTTTACGAGTGGTGCCTCGTATTACTTATGCACCAATCAAACGTTAGACTTCACCACAATTAGCACGATCCACCCTTCTCTGGCTCCGCAGGAATAGCATTGCGAGTCTCGTATCTCTATTACCTAAGCAATAACAACGCCGGCGAGTCGCACTCTCGACCCGTATGGGCGTTCCTAAAAATCTAATAAATATGACTTAACCACTGCGCGCTGGGTCAAATACTTGCATCACTCGTGAGTTAGTTTTGACACATGCTTCAATGTACGTTGATTTGATCCTCTCATTTGAGTGTCCTGCTTTTAGCGGTTCGGAAGGCACATATTTCCTGCTAAATGGTTGTAGCGTTCTGTTTGATTACCGTCAAAGTTACACTCCACTTATAAAAGCTCTTGAAAACATTCTTCAAGTCTACGAAACAAGCCACAGCGGTAAACTAAGGTACAGTTCCTTCAAAGTACGAGTGATGAGACATCAATTCAAAATCAAACCAGACATCTATGAACACCCAGATTCCAGAAAAAAACAGAGAATTATCTTAGACCCACTCGTAACCGAATAAAATCTCACTGATTACAGATCTCGCGGTCCTAAGACGAATGGGACGAAAATTTTACCCTTCGGATTTATTTATGATCTTGTGATTAATTTAATTTTTGAAGTTATTTACAATGCGTCTAGCAGTGACATTATTTCTTCAACTGTGGTGCTCAATCATGGTGTAGGGCCGAGGGTGGAAGTCCAGTTTAGGATCCATCACATCTGACTGTACCGAAGTTAAGGACTAGGCCAACGACGATGGTTGAATGAACGTGGTTCGGTGAGGTTGATGGAGGAATGAAAGCATGTAAATGAAGGCAATGGCGTAAATGACTTCAGTTCTTAAAAAATGAACATTTTGAAACAGATAGAGTTCAATATTTTCCAATCGAAATAGAGATAAGTTACGCTTCAAAAGAGTTGGGAATAGCAAACCAATACATTACCAATTGGAGATTTTAGTCCCAATTCATTGAATAATAGCGGAACATTTTGAGTACAAAAAGTCGATTCGCTTAATCGATTGTAGCGTGAATGCTGGAGTAAGTTTTTGCTCCTGAAGCGAACTTGAGAATGTTATGAGCGTAAAATTATGAACTTCAGTTTCTACCGAGCGGAGGATGTGGGAGTCGCAGTCTTCGTTACATTAAAGATGTAAGTTGTTTTTTTTTAATATATATAAGACATTCAATTTGAATTTACTTTTAAGCACATGTAAGTTCTTCATTTGAAATTTTGTTTGAACTTCTTGAATTACTTCTCCTTTTGGTACCGTTGTGGTCACAAAAATTGCATGACATTTGGTTACCTTCAAATTTGCATTTACCCTCATTCATTTCCAGGATATTCAATCAACGATCCAATTTGTACACGTTGAATTAGGTCTGGAATTTTAAAAATTAGCGGCCAAGAGCTGTTACTTCTACACATAGTGCTTATCAACGTTGATAACTCCCGAGTCACATGGATAAATTTTAACTGAGAATTGTCCATTATTTCAGGGAGGGCAGTTCGTCAAGTGAGGAAGAGGGTAAAAATACCCACTCAACATGCATTCATTTTAGTCGAAAGGTGACATACTAACTCTGACTTTCCTCCAGGTTGTAGAAGTAAAAATTCATCTAAGATAAACGTCAGGCTTATAGTGAATTTATATAGAATATATTTGCAAAAAAATTGCAATCTTTTGTTAAAGATTTTTTTCAAGGTAGGGTGTGAATTTATGAGCTTGAGAAGTTAAAATATAATTATAAAAACAAAAAATATATGATCGTTAGAAAAGAAAGGAAAGAAACTTAATCTATTTCTGGCCTCGAACTGCGGGCATGATTTGTGCTCTACTAAACCCGATCTCTACTTAGGTTGATGAATCTTAACCACAGTGCTAACAGAGTAAGTATTGAGTGAGTACATTATGCTTGCATTGTTACACGCCCTCTCCTCCGCTTATATACATCCCAGTGCATAGGATGCGCACGTGTTGTTATTATGGAGGCAGAGTGCGCATCGGGATGTACATACGCAACATTTTTATTTAGGTGCGCTATTTCTGCTGTGACATCCCCTGCTACCTAGTTTTACTCCTAGCCTTAGAATGTGCTTGTTGGTGGAAACATTTTAACTTTTAAGTCGTGACTAGAAATTTTGCCATAATTATACCTTGATTTTCTCAGGATATTCAGTTCCTTTTAAGTAAAATTAAAAAAACAAGATTACAACACAATTATGACCTGAGAAGTCCTCTAAACCCACCTCTGGGCTGAATTTTCTAATAGATATGTACTAAAATGAACACTTTCTAACTTAAATCACTCATTCTCTCATTCAAGGCATATTGAAACAAACACCTTGCTCAAATCAAATTAGTAGTAAAAAGTTAGAGATCATTCGTCTCAAAAGAAAAACGTATGATGTTCATGTATGAAGAATTTTTGCATGATTTTTCAACATCATGTTATGATCACGTTTCCTTTTTATGGAATCGCCAATTGCAGATATGCTCCGAATAAATTAATGCAGCTGAGTTTATTTTTCGAAGAAAAAGAACACAAGCTGCTGAGGAAATCGGTGCTGGCGGTTACATATCGTTGTTACATGAAGCCTACACCGTGTGTCGTCGCCTCACTGAGTTGGCAGAAATAGAGTAAATCGAGCTCATGCGTACGAGATGCTATGTAACTCATTCTGATGAGTTAATGTAGCTGCATTAGCATTAGGATAACATCACCCAATTATTCGGCACAGCGATCAGTACTCTTCCCATATTTTTCAACATGACTTAATTGATGTGAAGTTGAGATAAACGATCGATAGCATATGTAATTTTTGCTTCTCAGGTTACAGATTTCAGGAGTAATTCAAAAATTATCCGTAAACATAAGTGCGAATTATAATTAACGTGTGTATCAGCTCTAAAATCATGGTCCTCAAACCGCTACAAGCGAAGCATGTTAAGAACTCATTTAGGCGACTTAGAAAATTTTACTTCCATCGAGTAAATTGAGTGGCATCTGTGAGGCTCTCAAATTCACTTGGGCTCGAAAGTATGATGATTTGACTGTCAACGACGACCTAATCGCCAAGGAAATTAGAGCGTCCGCACTCACCACGCCTGACGGAGTGCGCCACGGTCTTGCCTGCAGGGAACGCAAGGAGCTGTGTACCAGTTGCCTTATTTTAATAGTGCCAATTACGGGTGTTGGGGCGCTCTAGAGCCCTTCTTATTAAGTCGTAAAGTTCACTCCTTGTCCGAGAATTAGGATCAATCACTAATGCAAACACAGTAATTATTGTACATTATTTGATGCGATTCAGGTTTGCTAGAAGAAGAGCCTTCGAGTTATGGATGAGCGTTTGCGTGCTTACCTGAGAGATGCACAAATTTCCGTGCTGTATGAATTTGTGTGCAGTCGGGCCCAATGTGCACATGTGAGCTCACGCTTGCTGTTTGGCGGCTTTATTGAGGTCGAGCAGGCTGGATTTTTTTTATTCATCTGAATAACATTTATTCAGTCCATCGTTTCTACGTCCACTAGTCAGCTACGTGACAGCTGCATAACTCTAATAGTGCATGTAATAAATTAGTCTACACGCGTCTTCCATATTGACCCTCATTTTTTCGGCAGAGCAGAGGCTGTAAAGAAGTTCAGCAAAAGGTTTTGGTAACATGATTTTGGAAGTGTTTATTTCCAGCGAGCTGTACTGTGTTTCAAAACGTTGTTGATGTTGTTCAAAGTTTCTAAACTAGTTTTCGCTCCATTAATGCAAAGTAATTTGCAAAACGCACTATTGATATAATAAGTGTTTCAATGAAAATGTTACGAAGGTATAAACAATTTTTAACATTTCATTTACTATGTACGTATTAAATCTGCACAAATGATTTGGGTTACAATTATTAAATTAATGCAAGCTGGTCTGAATTCAATTAGTGATTACAAGACTAGTGCTGCGAAATTAGACTTTCACGATGAAGTCGATGTTCAAAATACCAGCATGAAGTTTTGAAAGAAATATGAATATAGAAAACAGTGCTCACAGTCTCATAGTTAGTATAGAACATGTCATGGTAAATAAAATGTTCTTAAATATTATCCGAGTTCTTCACGAGTTAAAATCCGAAGAATGTTATGCAACATTTTACTGAAACGCTGTCAATTGTTTTAATTCTACGTCTGTCAGTCTATAAAGCGACGTTTCGACGTGAAAAACATCATCCTTAGGCTGAAAATATACAGAAAAATTTTACAGACACACTGTTAAAAATCCAAATCTAATACGCAGGCTATACCAGACACCATAAAAATGTTGAAAGACATGTAAATGGATCATTTCCTAATGCTTTTAACCGAACTTTTCTCGACAAAACTAGAAAACCAAAGATTTGAATTTCATTTTAATAGCTAGTGTGCTCAGCCCGTCAAAAATGACGGGATTCAAAACATTTCTTGAACAAATTTTCCAGGTGGGGATGACAAACAAATGTATCCATCCTAACAGTACCCGCGATAAAAATGTTCTTGTACTTGTGCACTGGTGAAACTCGTATCACAGATACGGTCATTATAACTATCCTTGTGAGCGTGACAGAGAAATGAAAGAATCGGACTCCAAACAAATAAACCAAGGGTATTATTAGGTAGTAGCAGGACCCGTGGAAATTCCACAGACAATGTCTTCGTTAAGTTAGGTGGACCTGAGAATAAATTCCGTCAACATTACCTAACCTATGCCAACCTAACATATCCTAACCTTTCCTATCCTAACCCATGCTAACATCCTGGTAAAATGTCCTGGTAAAATGTCAAACACATCAATGCATGTAAGGGCCATCTTTCAATGTTACACTGAGATATTAGGTATCCATGATATCGCACACTCAGACATCCTATTTTTTTAAGAAGTGGACACCAAACATATATGTAAATAAGTATATAAATTAACACACAACGTGTATTGTTAGGTTAGATAATAACTTTTCAGTAGAATATACAAAAATGGATACAATATAAGTTCTGCATGTAAACTAACTGCTCTAAAAAAAAATTTTTAAGGGGAGAAGGATCACTTTTTTAAAAGATGTTCACCGAGGAGTTCGAACCGATATCTAATATTTAGTCAATAAATGTCAATGGTTGTGTAGTGAAAATTGTCTCATTACTCTGAGTTCAATTAACCCAAGGAGGAGCATGGCTTCAAAAATAATGTAGAAATCAAGCCACTTCCACTCTCAAATTATCGAACTTGTGGGTAGTTCAAGCCTACCAAGAATGAAGCGCTATCAGTAAATTGCTTAGGTCCGCAGAAGGGCGGGGCTAAGCGTGATGAGTTGCCGACAACCGCTATGCATTTGTGGCAATAAATCAACTCGCAACTGACAATTTGAAACACATCGAGATTCCTCGTCTGCTCTCTGCGGTGTCAGAATTATTATAAACTCATTGCAAGAATTATTGCTCAGCCGTGTTTCTCACTCTTGCTGTCGTTGCTCACAAGCGAATGCGGCTTGCTGCTAGTTCCGGATGTAATTTTTCATTCGAATCCGGCCTTAATACTCGTTCTACTCGTTATAACTTTCTTATGGAGAAGAAAATTACTTATTTGTTCAGTGAACATCAAAAAAAAATCAACAATTTTCCATTATTTCAGAGTTAGAATTACAGCGCTTCATTCAAGTCTCATCTTTCGTTTGCTCGCTCACGGACACTAAGTGTGAACACAGCATGTATAGAGAATACCCTTGTCAGGATTGCTCAGTTAGGATAGCATTGCCAATATAACAGTCTCATAGTTAGTATTACTGGTCGAAAAACAATGCTTGGGTACCAAAAAAAAATGCTTTGTGATCGGCGGGATAACAATGTTCATGGTAATACAGTGAGCGTATTGTTGACCGGGTGATGCTGTCCAACGTAACATAACAAGGGCAACACAACAAAGGAAACACTGCGGTGACGCTATCCAAAAAACACTGACGAAAGTAACATTGGTTGGCGTGATAACCTTTGAAGGAGAACATGAATTCATGAGGAAAATGAACAGAGAAAATTCTCATTTTCTTTTCCGCTCTGTGCCGAAACTGAGCCTCGATTTAAGATGCTCAAGGGACGGATCTCTCAGCTTCGAGAAAAAACATCGTTGCATATTCTACATGATCTTATGAGCTCATTGTTTATTAAAGTCAAAATGGAGGAAGCGAACATGCATGGATGAGAGCGTGTAGGGAAAATGACCATTGATGAAGTTCCTTCAACCTAATCAAAGCGCAAAGTTTAGTGTGGTAATTACTTAAATCTCTGACAAATTACTCGTATTTTGGGCATTAAATATGGTGTAAATACATAAATGACAATTGTCGACTAAATTATGACTTCAAGAACGATTGTGGTAAGGTGTGATTTATCTTAAATATTATTATTGAACAAGAGAAATTGTTTTATTATTTATGAACATAAACGCTTCAGTGTTGTGACCAAATAAGTTAAATTTCATTGAGCAATTTAATACGTAGACAAAATTGGCCTTCTCATATTCATATAGCAAATTAATGGACACACTAGAAAACAATTCAGTTTTCTTGAGAGTATAGAATGCCACAGTGCCAGAGCACCATCAGGAGTTGCACTGTGATCCGTGACAACCACCAGTGCTGTTAGTAATCTCAAGTAACATAAAAGTGCAATTGACATTCAATGGATCATATTCCCAGAAGTGATTCGATATAATTTATCATTGCATTTGTAACTTTAGTTTAGCAATATTACTGTGGGCCTGATTTTGTGGAGAGTATGTCTCGAAACTAACACGATATGCTATTACCAAAGTTGCTCAAAATCAATAATACCGATGTGCAAACTGCGTACAAAATAAACCAATTTCTTGGAAAGAATAAAGTTGTGTCGTAGAATCTGTATTATGATTATGCGAGGAGCTCCGCAATTTGATTTATGCCCGCAACAAAGTGTGATGAGCATCATTCTAACTTCACTACAATCATCACCCGCGCACTTTCCGGGCACGCCTAGAAACTCCATTGCAGAAACTCCATTAATTTTGCCCTCAGAACTGTTTTCGATGGCTTTATAAGCAGACAAACGGCGCCCGAGTTTTTCCATCACACTCACGACGGAATACGAGCGTTATTTTGCGACGGTATTTTTATCCATTAAGGTTATTCGTTCCAGGGAGAATCGCAAGTTAATATATTACTCCCGACTAAATTACTGTCTGTGACAATATAATAAGGAATAATGGCATAGAAACTTTTCTTATGCTACTTCAATTAGACTGAGCGATGAGAAATTCACCAAGCTCTTCTTACACGGGATTTTTAAGTTCCTGTGCTATTCCTACCTGGCAAATCTGCACACATCGTAATATTTGTCCCACACTTCTAGGATTTCGCTCAAACAACGCCAGTCCGTTCACACCCTGCAGGGAACAAATTGCATAATCTATTGAAGGTATGACATCGTACGACATCTTTTACACTGACGCAACACGGAGTTTGAACTCGCATGTTTCGCAAATCAGAATTGGTTTGCATTCGGCTTTGATTTTTATTGCGAGCGAAAAGATCCTGTTTTACCTCATTAGAGTATATTTTGCCCAGCAAAAAGAGCATCTACAAATGTAGTGCCTCCACAAACACCACAAATGTCGAGTAAATAAAAATTTGGTGCGCATGTGCAGGTGTAAAAGAAAATTTTTTCATTTCATAAAAGTTGCATTACCTGTTTACATCTGTAAAAAATATTAACTCGCAAATTCCTCAACATGGATTGTTATTCTCAACGTTGAATTTGAATTTAATTTTTTTTCAAATGCCGATACCAGTAAACCAAAAACTATACTAAGAATTATTAAATGCAAAATCTATTTCATTCAGAAAATAAACACATCGTTAATGACTCCATAACCTCGAACACATCTAGAAAGCTTACATCTTTTATTAAGGACCTCAAAATTTATAGCAATTAATCCTATTACACCCATAAATAATTACACTGAACAATAACATTGTATAATTTACGTCATTAGTTCAGCTGCTAATTGCACTGCTTATTTCTCACAGCTGAACACGATATTCTCGCAGTAATTACCCAATGTGAAACGACAATACAAGAAGTGATAAGTAAAATTTAATTTAAAGCGGCTGTCTCAAATGATGACAGTACTTTTAATTTCCTTTAAATTTTTACAGTTGTATTATATTCAAGAGCTGTTCGATAACTACATAATATGCGTCTAACAAATATGTCACTATTCTCTCAAATGACTACCCAATAATGAACACATGAGAAATTTTTACGACAAATCTAGATAAATAGAAAGAGCTTCAAGAGTAAATAATTAAAAACTTCTTCAAGTGGCCTTTAAAAAAACAAAATCCATCAAGAAAACTTCATTACAGTAATTCATAAAATTATTAGAATTATCTGACATTTCTTTCTGAAAATCATTTGAATGATAGGGTCCATCATAACTGCAGAGCCATGTCACCAGAAGCATCACGCTAGCAGCCTCACACTCTAGATATCTCACCAGCATCACACCAGCATCACACCAGCAGCATCACGCCAGTAACATCACACCGGCAACACCATACCAGGAGTTTGGCACTGAAGCAGCTCTCAGAAGGAACATCTCACGGAACATCAACACAGGAGGGAACATCTCACACAACATCAGCATAACATGGTTGTGTTGATGTTGACATCAACACAGGAGGGAACATCTCATGCAACATCAACACAGGAGGGAAAATCTCACGCAACATCACCACAGGAGGGAACATCTCACGCAACATCAACACAGGAGGGAACATCTCACGCAACATCAACACAGGAGGGAACATCTCACACAACATCAACACAGAAGGGAACATCTCACGCAACATCAACACAGGAGGGAACATCTCATGCAACATCAACACAGGAGAGAACATCTCACACAACATCAACACAGGAGGGAACATCTCACGGAACATCAACACAGGAGGGAACACCAGATACAAAGCTCGGCAAAGGGCGGGGATCAATACCTGCACGATGGCGAGTCGCACTCGCAGTACCCAGCAATTATGAAGGTGAGTATTATTAGGGGCGACATCTCCTTAAGGGCTCGTAATCTACGGTCAAATTATGTATCCGCCGCGACAGCTGCGTATTTGTCAAAGCTTCTTCTTGAATTTACCATAGCCGAGACCAGGACAAGATGTACGTGGTAATGGGTCACCTATTGATTTGGCTGTGCCATGAAGTGGGGTTTCAAACTGATGAACGGAGTAAAAGAGTGAAAGAGAGAAAAGAATAATGCTCAAATTAGATTTCATTCGGATGCAGAACGTGCGGATAGTTTATTATTTTGCTCCTTAGACGAATATCATTGTGGCAGTGATAAATGAGCGGTTAGTAAATGATTATTTCTTAAATATGTGTGGGAGTTGCAGAGGAAGTTTCTTTCTTCCATCAATGTATTGATTGGGAATAGTAGCTATAAAACTTACAATAAGAGAACCTACTATTACCTGCAAAAATGAGCAATTTCCTAATTTTTACGGAAGCCCTTTCTAATAAGTCTTTAAAGCATGAGATTGACGATTTTCTAATTTGTACGTTACTTTCTAATTATAGCTCTGTCTAAAAATTAGAGTTCTCCTTAAAAGCAATTGTTGCAATGCTTCGAATTGGAGAAAAATCCCTTAGCAACAGTCTGCTTTGTAGTCCCTAGCATTCAAATGAAGAAAAGGGATGAATTTTATCGTGATGAACGTTACCATCATTGCAGGACTGCAAATAGGCGGGACGAGCGATTAATACAGATAATTCAGGCTGGACGGTCTTTTGCTCTGCCAACCCTTAAACATCTCGAATAAAAAATAATCAAAACAAAACTCAATATGGAGTCTCATTAACGCGTTGAAAACTCGAGCTAATCTCATCGGGAGTGCAAAATACTCGTCATTTTTTTGAGAGAGATGACTTCTTTAGTGTGAGAAGTGGTGCGTTGTGGCTGTGGCATTGGTGCTTTTAATGATATCAGAGAGCGTATTAAGCAGGCATATTAAGTGGATGCATTATATTAGCGTCAGCCTACATTTGGGGCGTAATCGCTTTATGCACTTGAGCTAAACCAATGGAGATTTATGCGCAGCCAAAAATTGCCTCGCCGATTTTATTATAATGTGACGGAACAGCGCGGCGGCCTCAGATCGAGGCAGTGACACAGAGCGTGCAATATGTGCACCAAAATTGCAAAATCACGCAAAAGTGAGCCAAGAAAACACTGCATGAATTCTTGCATACATTTATGAACGGCGCATGCTGTGCGTGAGGTGTGAAGCTTGAAATGGAAGAAGAAGCAAGGCTGGAGATGTAAGAGATAAATGTCGTGTTACTTGGAAGTTGTTGAAAATAAGAGAAGTAGCTGGAAGTGGACGCAAAACAAAGATTCAAGAAATATAGAATACGATCATTGCCAATGGCCAACTGGAGCTTAAAACTATGTTCAAGGCAAGCAAAAATTGTGTATCAGAAAGTTGAACTCCGGATATAGGGACGAAAAATCAGCAACACTTCTCACAAGTAAACTGATATGTTATCACACGTGTGCTGGAAAAAGGATGTCTTATCGACCAATGGGAATGAATGGAGATTGCGAACAAATCATGCACTCCAGTGAAGAAAATTATAGAAATGTAATTGTAGCATGGGGGAGGGCAAAAATTCTGAACTCAGAAACCAATTGAGAATATACCAGTTGACAATAAAATATCTACAAGAGAATGATGCAAAGCCCATGAAATGAAGCTGTTTTTGCAACAAAAAATTTTTTACTCTTAGTTTGAAGTCATTCCCATTTTGATTTTCTGTGTGTGTCGTAGCCTGATTTTTCCCTTAAAGCCGTACACAATGTATCTAGATGAATGAAATCGAACTTCATATCATTTTAAAGTGTTTAAAACAACTACTGAATAATGCATAAGACAAAGTACAAAAATTTTGCAACCTATTTGAGTAAATCAATTGATTACCTTAAGGAGTAGCAATGGGTCCACGATTGACATTTTTAACAAAATATGCACCGTGCAGGAGCGACTGTAAAATCAATTTCTTAGGTTCATGTTGAAGACGAAAAAGCGCGTCTGAAATATACTGATTAATTATTGGGAGATGTAGTACTACATGCGAGCTAATCATGATTGCTACGTTCGAAGTAATTTTTAATGAGGGAGATGGGAGGGAGCGTTGTCGAAGAGGAGAAAGTTCATTTCTTCATGGAGGAGGAGGAGGTTCGAGTAGTTTTTGAGACGTTTGGGGATTCGTGTAAGACTTGAATTGTTTTCTCCTTATTTCTTCCATTATTGATTGGTTATACAAGGACATGACATCTACATTCGGTAGAAAATTTTACATGTACAGTTCATACAGGATTCATTCTTCAGAAACTGAAACTTTGCCAAAATTTTGGTGGCCTGGAACAACCGCATGAACTTTGTAAGGTTTTCGTGATTTATTAAAACTGAAGAAATTTGCTACATTTGACAACAACTTCGAACTCTTCGTAAATAGATTTTTCGTGCAGTCTTGATTGTCTAGCCTATGAGGCTGAAATCATCATTTGAGAAAACGGGAAATTTTTGCTGTGCCGTTTCTATCGTGCATGTCATAGTTCTCGAGAACGCATTCAATCGATTTTGTTTCAGTAGTTGCAGTGATATCTCGCTGAAAATGGCTTCATTATTTATTTTGGGACTGCTAAATGAAAACAAAGACTTCTCCAATCGACACTATATTTTGATCTTTTTGGATGATTGTATAATAATGTCCAAGTCGTTAGGTCGATGCGAAAATTTTTCGTCTTGGCTCTAAAATGCACAACCTCCCAAAAAATCACAGAGGACAGCTCAGCAACACCTGTGAGACGAAATTCCTTTAGTTGAAGCCAGCGCTTCTGGGCGGAAAATGAATCATCACTCAAAGCCCCGTCTGCATTACAGTAGAAAGTTATACAAAAATCTTGAACCGAAGATCCTTCTATCTGATAAAAAATTTGCCATTGTCCACTCAACGCTGCATCTGAAATTAAAACCAATTAATTTATCCTCAACATTCTTCCGCTCCGAACATTTAAGTATTTGAGAAAATTATGTATAATGACATGTATGCGCGAGATCCCAACTATATCGAGAACTGGATAAGAGAATTTGAAATATTCTGGCAGGGGTGGCAGCAGCGCGAACTGCAAACACTTTTGCCTATCATGCAGCATAGGGATGCAACATGTCAAGCTAAGAAATCCATTTGCAGAATTACGTCGACACTTGGTGAATTATCTATACAACTCAAGATAGAAAACGTATAGTATTCAGCATGACAACGATCCTAAGTGTATGTATGCTTAAAACATATTAACACTGTATCGATGTTTTCGAAACCCTAGCAAGTGTCTCATCCTAAATTCAATGAAAATATTTTGAATAACAGATTGAAGATACGGAACTACAGCCATTAAGTCAGCAACATTTGAAAAGAAAGAATTTGTTCTTGATTGCGCCCTAAGCTCAGCTGATGAGTACATTGTTTTTGCACTGACAAACGGACTGGAGAAATTTCGGTATCTGAATAATTTGCGAACAAACACCGAATATTTTTCTATGCTCAATTTTGCATTTCTGCAAGAATAGTTTCTGCAACGCTTTCCTGAAAACTAAGTACTGTAAGTGGGATGCTAATATATGTAACTAATATCGTATGGGGAATATTTTTTAAAATTTTTAGATAAAAGTGACGTCATTCTGATGCAGGAAAAAATGTAAATTTGTTCTGATCATAATCCATTACATTTTTTAATGTTAAAAATACGTACGTTGCAAACTTTGAGTATAAATTCAATCAGAAACGCGTTGTGTCATAAGATCGTTTATACATGTATATGTGGTAAATATCATAAGCCTTTAACAAAGGCAGCATTTTCCATGTCTTTACCGCCAACAAAAAAAATCGCGCCACATGCTGTCCAAACTTGTCGTTTTATGACATTCAATGGACATTTTCAATTTTTAATTGACATCCATGACATTTAATTCATAAATGAAAGCCTCTCTTAAAGGAGGTAAATTTTCAATTTTAGTAAGCTCCTGTGAGGTCTTTCAACACGGGTGAAAAATACAGCGCAAGAAAAATGCAAGGGCCTGAAGTGAGCGAGAATTGGAAAACTAGCTTATGACGAGAGAATATAATTAGGTCTTGAGTTAATATTTACTCCTGGACATAATTACAATTAGAGCGTATAAATTAGCAAACGTGGAGTTTACATTCTGAATTAATTGCAGTCATGCGTGACAATGAAAGGGGTGATCGTTAACTCCTCAGAACTTGAAAGGAGTTCTACTTTGTTGATGTGTCGTTCTGTCGCTTGCAAAGAAAGTGAGTGGCAGCTCAGGGATTCCCTAGCATGCAAATATATAATGATGATTTTTAAAGCGAACTTTTTCATTTATTCTGATAAAATTAAACCACATTCCTTAGGTACTACGCATGTGACAGTAACGGTAACTTTCACCTTCCTGTTGAATGTAGATAAACGCTTCGTAATTCTTCATCAGTACAGCAATTAAAATAAGAAATATATGCTTGGAAGTCCTGGACAGGCAGATGTTGTAAGGTTATATCGCTACCCCTCAAGTTTTACACTTCGCTTTTTCTGTAGAACAGACTAATAAAAAAGAAAATCATGACCTAAACTTCAAAGAACCGTGTATAATGAACATCTTTCATAGACATCAATCTCTGTATCAGTTACGTCATTTACTCAAAATACTTTTGAATTTCCCGGTAAACGTTTTACCGACACGTTCGTGGCACCTATTTGATGTAACTACAAAATTCTATAGAATCGTCACCGCTTCAACACTACAGGCGTTACAGAGACTTGAACAATCGATGTGGACCAGTAAAGAACAAAGCACATTGTAGCTGTGGAATAGTAGAGAGGTAAGGATCGGGATTGTGTAAGTTAGATTACAGAGAGTGGGTAGTAGTGAAGAATGACAATGATGAGTAGCGGACAGTAATGGGCTCTGAAAAACAGTGCATTAATGTGAAAACGGTGAAGACATGGTTTCATCTCGATCTGGGAGTGTGAAAAAAGTGTCCAATTATTCTTCTCCGAAAAATTTATCTCCCTTCAACTCAAAAACCACAAAAGTAATTTTCCGTCCATCAGTAAGAAAGTGAACAAGATTTTAATCACGGAATGAAATAACTCTTATTTGTTTTGCCTGATTCAATAGTTTTTAAAACAAAAAAAGGGTTGAATGGACGTTGTTGAATATCCTCATCAGATGTAACACTATACAAATTTTGGTATGGTAGCATTTCATTGATTTGATAAAAATTTCTAATACTATGAATGGAAACATATTTTTAAAATTTACGGCTCAACACCTAGTTTAAGCATCGCTGTACAATGACAAATTTTAAACGTAAAAATTTATCCTCAGCTGTATGAGATTTATCATTTGATAGGGAATCATTACCGCATGATTTTATCATTTGATGGCAAGAGGACAAAAAGACGAACCAATAAAACAAAAATATCATGATAAAAGGAAACGTTTCGGATGATAAAAATTTGGTACAAGTATTGGAAAAAGGTGTACTTTGAGAACTCAAAGAAAATTCACTATTTCAAAAGGAAGGATGATGAATCATGTAAAATAAATAGACTATATAAGAGAAAAAATATGGACAATTTCATACGCTGCATGTTGGATTCTTCATTGCTGAGTTTCATACGTTCATTGACGGAAGTTTTCTTTATTGACGGAACTCTAACATGGAGAGGTCGGAACAACTTGGGACTGAATGTGAAATTTTAGAATTTGTACTTTCGAAGACATGATTTTTAGTAAAGCATTGTCCTCAAACAGACGAGTCGAATAGCTTGGTCATGCTAATGTTAGTGCAAAAGGAGACTCCCCTGTGTTGTGCACACCTCACAAATAATTGAAGCCCAGCGCTACCAATGTAAGAGCGCTCGCAGCGGTCACACGTATATTGATATACCTCTGAGGTGCGCAACATCCCATCGAGAGCATCCCTTCTTTTAAGGCATGAAGCGATTTTGCATCGTTTTTGAAATACGTATCTAGGTATATTTGTAGAAAAACTGTTAAATGTTGACAACATTTTATTTATCATTTAATCGGGGCGGGTTCCTTTGAAATATATGCGTAAAGTGGGCGCAGCGAGAATTTTTTGCTTCACCATCAACTTATTTATTTCTCTAACATATCTGCAATTGATAGTAAAAGTATTTTTCTAGTAATAATTTGGATGAAACATATTTGCAGAAATTCCTGAAGGGAACAAAGTACAAGACGAAGTAATAGCAATTTAAAAAGCTATGTGAAATGTTCTTGGTCATTAAATTTTAAATTTTTACAAAAATATTATTGAAAAGTACGTAATTACCTCAGTGGAAGGTACTTTTTCGGAAAAAGGAAGTAGTGACTTCATTTTTTCTACACCTGGAACTTTCACATCTAAAAAAGATAATTTAAAATTAATTTCCAATACACAAGTAAATTCAATATCCTTGCAAGATCGGTTGATATATTGAAAGAATTGTCCGGACTACTAGCAATTTTTGAATGATGGAAGATGTTTCGTATCATGCAATTGATAAAGTATACCTCCTAATGGCAAGATATATACCCTAATGGTAAGATAAGCCACATGGAGACATGATACGAGTATTTCACACATTTTTTGACACGATTTCCTTAAATCTTGCATGACATGACACCTGGTGGCACGTGAAGAATGAATTTCGGGTAATTTTTTTAACTTGTAAAATTCCATGCCGCATCTTTTTCCGTTTTGTCAAAAATTGATGGCTTTCGAGTGGATTTAAAATATGGAACGTAGAAACGTGGAAAAGATAAAAAAAGTGAAAATATAAGTGACAAGCAAACTGACGGCCAGATATGCGTTGTACCTAATTAAGTCAATTTCATTTCACACTCAAAATTAAGAATTACTAACTAGACTCCGTATGCCAGTCTCCAAGAGCAGTTGCATTTTGTAATGTGGCTGCGCGCACCCGGGGATTTTATTTAAATTGAGCGAAGTGTCGCGAATTTGCATGAGTTAATAAACTGGCCACCACTGAACTACAAACGCGTCTGTGCATCGCCCCCTGTGGCAGCAATGAGTTGGGACCTTCAGTTTTGCGTGTTTAATTAAGCGCTATTAATGAGCGCATGATTATAGTAATGTATTCGATGTATTGGGTCACTTCTGGCTTTCATTAACATGCAAATTGATGGCGTGATATTGACAATATTAAGGCCAAAGTCATTATTTAGTAATCAAAACATTGAAGCAGATTGCCTGGCAATTAGCCCGCGTTCGGTGTTATTTAGTCCGCCAAATTGCATTGCTTTGTGCAACAGGAAACTTTCATTTGCAGTGCCATGTCGTTGACGTTATGTCACATGTTCAAGGGTATACGTTTCTCTATCAATAAGGGATGAGATATTGATGTCACGTTGCCGTGGTATTGAGCTTCAAATTTGCCCGATTGGTCAATATACTACGTATTTCCTTGAATTCGAAAAGTTCTCCAGAAAAAAATTACATAACCTTCTTTTTTTATTTTATAATGAGACACAAAACTTATCTTACGCATAGCTTGGAAGTTTATTTGTGGTTGAAAAGCAGCAGAAGCAAGTCTGAATTTTTATTTATGATGATTTGAGTACAATTACGTATATTGAAACCTTGAACTTATTGGATTTGAAATTTGTAGCCCTTGAGATGCCCTTTCATTGAAAACCAAGCTCCTTTTTGATTCGCAAAACGGATACACGGCAGTCCTTATGATGACATTCAGTATTATTTTTGTGGAAATAGATGAATTTAACAGTGCTTCTGATATCGTGTAAAAATTTTTGCTCCCAGCTAGAGAAACATTTCCAGGCTGCGATTCCCTGACTGCAAATTTGATGTCATCGCAACTGCTCCTCTTTTCGGGATGTCGGTGAACTCCAGGTGATGACCACTTGTTTCTCTGCCCACTTTGATCTAGCTCCAAAATTTGAAGAGAATGCATACATATTAACGTCTCGTGCACCGAAAAGTTCACTCTGCTGTTGTGCATAGTAACACTCTTGTTAGATATCATTGGGAAATGCAATTTTTAAAGGGAATTGATTATGACTCCTTTTAAAAAATAAAGTTAATGAAATTCAATTAAGAAACTGTAAATCACGTTTCTTTAAAGCATTGAATGAAATAAATGTGACATCCTATGACCTTAACAGCAAATTTTGTTTAATAAACTAACTTAAGTGTAATTTTTTGAGGACTCGTGTTTGCAAACTTGAGTTTTCTGCAGCAACATGTGAGCCTATAGCTTTTCTAGGGAATGGAAGAGGGTTTTAGCTGAGCTACGGATATGTCAATCTAATTCAGGTGGTAGAAGAGTATTTACCATTATATACGTACATTCATTGAGTGAACTATTGTTTATTGGATGTAAAGTAACGTTAAATGTCCGTGTAGTGCGCGCCACTTTCTCTATTACGTTGAATTTAAAAATTAAAACCTAAATACTAAAAAATTAGACAAGCAGAACAATTACAAATCGCTCTAAAATTCTATCACAAAGTGAGTATTTAGGGTCGGATCACGCCAGTATAATAGATGCAGCGTCACACGAACAGTATTACTGCGTTATCTCTAACTCAGTTTCCTACGGCTTCCTTGTGAAGAAAAGTAAGTTATCAGTCACTACGACACATTAATTCACTAAAAGATTATTTTTTAGAAAGATTTGCAACCCACTAATGTAAGGAAAGTGATGTGTAGATTTAACACATCTGTATCATCGCTTCATTAAGTCACCAACTTTTTTCTGCCATTACGAACTCGTAAAAAAATATAGAAAAAGAGTTTTATCCATTGTTGATGTTCGATTTGAAAGTTGAGATCATTCAAAATTCTGGAACACTGAGTTCAAGAATTGTTCCAAACGCTTCATTCAGGAGTGCATTTGGAACTGTAACGCAAATCATACAAAAATATTCATAGTTAAACCATTAGAAATTTTCCATCCTGTATTACTTCCGAAAATTATCTACAAAATATTGCTAGCTAAACATGAATTCAAATTTAAATAGTGCGTGTTTCAATTATGAGTTTCAAGTCAACATTTTTGTCACGCAGCTGATGAAGTGTATACGAGTTGCAACGCTCGGGTATTATGCAATATTATGCAGTTCTCAAACACCGGCGTCCCCTGTAAGCCTCATGACTATTCACTTCAGGTCAATGTTCGAAGGGAAGCTTCTATATTTTTCATTAGACTTTGCACAAGGCCGTCCGTATTTCAGGAGCTCTACAGCATCCGCGAATTAATACTAGAAAACAAACGTTTGCATTTGTCTCCCCAAAAAATTGAACCGCAGCGCACTGGTACAGAATTTAGAAATATCCGCAGCTGCAATTCTGAACTGAGAGAATTCACGAGTGAATTTCGTATTGTCATATACATGGAATTTCAAGCAAGAATAACATTGATTGTTCGACGGCAGAAGAGAAAGGTAACAATGTGTAGGACAAATAATTTTCTGGTGATTTGAAATAATCAGCTTAACATTACGGCATCGGAACTGTAAAGTTTATTGATACAATAACTTTTTGACATGATATTTTCCTGTCCATTTGAGGAACTTTATCAGATTTAATTACCCCTTGCTTCGAGTGTTCTGACTGCTCATAGTGTCGGTTTTTAACTGTTTATAATATTTGTCTAAAATCATGAAAATCTCATTCCTCTGTATCATTCCTTGTTCTTCAAGAAATGCATTCCTCATGCTCAACATGAATCAAGTATAATACGTGCAACAGAACACGTAACATTTTCGCCAATTTCTTCCAAACAAGTTTCCCGCTACAATCTGGGAACTGCTTGATCGCCAGAAAGAATCCCGCGGCCTTGACCCCGCGGCGAAGGCGGTGTCTGGCGCACGCACTTTGTGTTTCTGTGCTGTACGTGATAACAAATTCCAGGAATAACTGTTTTCGGTAAAAAATTTCAGGTTCTATTTAGTTTCAATAGGGATTTCTGATGTCAGAATCTACTTAATGAGATTACTCTCGTTAACTTATTTGCGCAATTCATCTTTGCGTACATTTGTAATGAGAAGCTGAAATCATGGTGAAGGAAGCGAAAGTAGTTCTATTGTACGTAGCTTGGGTAACGTTGTTTGACGTTGCTACACGCAATCTTTTTTACGCTTGAATCACTGTAACTAAAATGACAATGTTACTGAAACGTAGATATTTGTGAATAAATACAAGAAACTTTGAGAGATGGAGCAAGATCAATTCGGATATTGGGCGGTGAGAACATTATCCAGACAAGCGGAGCAGAAGTCAATCGATTGTAGGTTTTATTATTTATGATGGTGCACAGTATATTTAAAAAGCTATGTTTGACGTTTGAGCGGTCCCATTGTGGGGATAAAAAGCAGGTTGTTTAACAGTTGTTGCTACATTGGACAATTGCTGACCCACTTCCTCAACTTATCTGGTTCTGAACCTCGCAAAATTATTTACTCAACGCTTACTGAGAGACTTTATTAAATTCAATGAATATTAATATATTCATGACTGAATATTCCTGTGGGATCTAGGACGTGAGCCATTCTGAATTATTCAATATTTAACTTAATTTATACTATTCTATACCCTTCCATACCCACCTAAAGATCTAATGATGTTTGGTAGATATATTTTCCTACATAATGGTGCAGTCAATCATTATTTGATTGTTCGTTAGCAAAGGTAAAGAGCAAATACGGAACCCCGAGAGTCTGCTTAAAAAAACATCCATTCTACAGAGCATTGACCACTTGCATAACTCACCACCTACTGCATCGTTTAGTTCACTTACAGCTGGCTCAGGATCATGAAATTTTAGTCGAAATTCTATATTTCAAGTTCTTCATAGAGCGTGAGAGTGAATACTGTGCCTAACACACTGTAATGTAAGTAGGCATTGAAATATTCTGCTTGTGCAAACGAATTTTTGACACAGGCGGTAGCACTAGAATATTGTATGAAACTCATCTGATTTGTTAGGTCCATACTGACAGCATGAAGGGTCTCTTTAGAATTTTTCAACAGTATTAAGAATATAAATGGGATGACAAAGTTATGAAAATCAAAAATGTGGTTAGTTGTTGATAGATATTATCCCCTGTGAATTCATTTACATATGGGTCATTCTAGTTACGTGAAGCACATTGAGGAGGCTAAAATTTTTGACCACGTTTGCAATTTCAAGCTATACTTCATTAATGATTTCAACATAACCAGTATTCTTATTCTTTAAGTCGTTAATGTGCTGTATTTTTGTGTGAAAAACGAACTCAACATCTGCTCTGGACAAAACGAATTCTTGCACATATACCCTATCCAAATCACAGCCGTGAGCAAGGCAGGCTGCCGATAGTTCACGTAGCGAGCAGCACAGGTACAGAGCAGCAGCTGAGCAAAAATGTCGACTTGATTGCACAAGCCGCTTACAGTACAATAATCCTGCTTGACGCAGTTTTGTGCAGCCACACGGCAGCGCCAGCTTACAGACACCTTAACCCTTCGTCCTTCAGCAAAACATAATTCTTCAGATAGATGGTACGTACCTCTAAGATCTTGCAGCGACTTGCCTCGTCACGAATGGTGCTGCCTGAACTGCACTGCGCGGGTTTCACAACCGAAATTCTCACCGTTGACGACGACATTTTAAACTGAGTAACTCAAGAATTAGGCCATCGCATGTAATCCGCCGGCATGGGACTATTAAATTTCAAAATTCAAGAGAATGCAGCCCCCATTGTGGGGACGCAACAGTGCTCGCCGTGGCACAGTGGTTAAGGGCATCGCCCTTGCATGCAGGAGTCGAGGGTTCGTATCCCGGCGCTGGCGCGGCGACTTTCCCCGTTGGGTATAAGGGAAAGCTCAAGCACAATACCCCACTCAACCCAGGAGTCGGAAATGGGTACCGGCTTTACGGGGGAACCGTAATGGTGTCCTATATATAGTGTTAGTTATAAGGCATTTGAAAGACCAATGCTCAAGATCATATGTATCAGGCTTGATTGGAAATAAAGCATCCTAAGATGCCGATGTTTGTTTTTTCTATCTGAAGAATTATGTTTTGTTGAAGGACGAAGGGTTAAGGTGTCTAATTTTTAGTCGGAAGGTGAACCATTGCATAAACAGATCTATGCCATAAACAGATCTTTCACTGAAGGGAAATTGTTCAGTGGATTAGTTGCTACATTACATTACGATGCACTTTTGCTATCGTTAGGAATAGTAAATTTTCATTTGTTTTTATTTTACAATAAATTTTACCATTAACAATATATTTTACCATCACCAATATATTTTACCATTAACAATATATTTTACCATTACCAATATATTTTACCATTATTAATATATTTTACCATTAACTATATATTTTACCAAGATACAAACTTGAGATGAACGAATGCAGCCTGACTGTGGACTTTGATAATTGTTCAGGACATTCAGTAAACCAAAGTAACATACGCTATTAGTTGCCTTCACAATATGTTTTCCTAATTTTGAGTCAACATTATAGAAACACTTAAAAGTAATACAACGCTCCATAAACCATGAGTGCAGTTTCTCACAACGAAAAGTGCGCAAAGATGAATTTTTGCGCAAATAAATTAACGTGAGTAATGTAATAAACAGAAGTAGATTGTGAAAGTGGAACAAGTGAAGGATATACTTTATTTCTTAAAATGAGCTACGGTGCATGGTATTGTCATTACAATCAGTAAGACAAGATTTCACGCCATATTAAGAAATTTTATAACTGTAGAACAGATCGTAAATAAGTGGGCTCAACGTCGCACCCTTATAAAAAATCTGTCAAATGACGTCCATTTATCGGGTTACGGTTAAGCTAGAATTTTAGATAATTTTTCAATTGTGAAGTATTAAATATCGTCTTTTACTTAGTTGAGTGCTTAAATGAATTGGCTTATAAGAAAAATCTAAAGTCCAAAAAAGTGTACCACAGAATAATGGCACGCTGGCATTCTTATGATAAGAGTGTGATTTCCTAAAAAGCAGCCGCTTTGTAAAATGCAAACCTAAGTATTTTGTAACTGCTTAATTATTCCTTATGTGACGAACGACTGCGTTGCTTCAAGCCTCGGCGTCCTGCAAGTAGGCAGGTGGTTTTCAATTTATTCTTTACAGAACAAGTCATTTGCGTTCGACTTCCCTCAGTGATAAAAAAACAATCAATGTGCAATAGGAAGGGGTTCATAAATGGACTGTTTTCAGCAGTCTCTGTAACTTTGAAAGCATTGCAGGTGTACGAACACTGAAAAATGCACCAATTTTTGGTTGCGCTCGGACATCACTATTTCTTCTTATTAAGTGTTTAGTTGCTGCTCGAGTGACCACTGTTGTAGGGAGGCGTTCACTTCATCGACAAAAGACTCTTAGTTGCTTCGCCTCAATGAAAATAACATCTTAAATCGATTTTATTAATTGTAACTTAATTAGTCGCTCACTCATTTATAATGACTTAAGAAATTTGTATGGTAAAGCAGATAATTAGGAATTGGATATTTTAAATCACATCTGCAAAGTTATTAATTCATGAAAAATTTCAAACCATCTTGGCCTTAAGTTCTAATGGTTGCGATTCACTAACATTAAGCATTTGTGCTCACAAGCGAATGGATATTTGCGATGTGCAGAAAATTCTTTGCCTAAAAATGAGCATTTTACCAAATGCTATCACACAGCACCACCAAGGCTGATATTACTACCTAATGCATGCTCTTATTCTGATGCGAGTTGTCCATTAACATCTTGTTCATGTATAAAGTCACTAAGAGCATAGTTTGGCTGCTTTTATCGTTACGGAGTATCTCTATTCACATGTTACGAATATTTAAAGCTGATTGAGGCGACTCTAAAATGAGTGACATTTTCATATTCAATTCGTGCTTTCTTTCTGGCATCAGTCTCCTAATCGAAAAGTTCTGATTCCAGATCGTTGAAAAACTCACGAGTGGTCCAAAGGGATCTGTTAAAATTTGCATGGGGCAACGCACTATAAAAGAGGATCGTATTGAACAGAGTACTCTGAGTGAAGTCTGTTCCTGTAAGTGTAATGAAGGCAGTCTCATATGGCGGATGAAGTGATGGAGCTTCCCGTGATGATGGTTCGTTTTGCCGATGTTGTACCTGTTCCTCATTTTGCGCCTGTTGCAGAAGAATTTCTCTTCTATCGCACATTTTTGTTTTAGGACGCGGGTAGTTTTGAGATGAGTGCTTAGGCTGTAAAATCTTTCGCTATCGTTAAACATATTTCGATCGAGAATAAACAAATTCTATTTGATACTCGAAGCATTATGTTCGCTGAAATGTAATGAGATAAGATTAAAGGAAGTATTAAGTGTTAAATCTGTCCGTGAGATAATAACACGAATGTCTGATTCAGACACAAGAGTCTTACGAAAAATTAGCTCCCGTGATATCGATATATGAGCCAGTAAAGTAATTTCTGAAAACTTGCTATGCTTGACTCATTACGGAAAGCTCTTTCATCATTAATTCACAATAACGCCTTTGGGGTTGGGTATTACACTCATGCACTCAAAGATATTGATCTTCTCGCATGCACTAAAAATCATTGTGTAAACTTCGCTTTAGTCACGGTCGGTTAGACCTGAAAAAATATCCTGGGCAGAAAAGAAACATCACCAACCTTTGCATTTCTATATTTACTTTCAATACTTGCTAATTACACAAATTCAAATTAAGCCTCTTTTTCGTTAGTATCATGTAATCTGAAAGTTGCCTGAAGTATTATTTACGCTTATAATTTGGCCCGTCAAGATTATACGGTGCATATTCAAATTATAACTTTGAAAAATTTCGTTCAATTTAGAGTATCTGCGATTTTTATTAATTTTGTGTGATATCGCTGATTTAATCCGGTAGTTCTCTACGGCTTGCTACAGTTACTGCCCATTATTATTCGTTATTAAGCCGTCGTTCCTATCTTTCATGCCGTTTTACTATTCTCTTCAAAGCATCATACTTTATGCCGCTGTCAGGGTGCATCTCGCTCTCAATGCACAACTAACCATAGGATGGAGTTCTAGCTTAATAATACTTTATCACTTATAATAGTAAAGTGTGGATCACTAATTTTGAGTCATTTATAAATAATTTCGAATGATCATTTTATTTCAGCATCATTATTCGCGCTTTACAATGAGGTCATTACTCATTCATGGGGCATTTGTATCAAATCGTAGAAATTATATGCTTCTCAAAAAAAAATTAAAAAATATAAGTACATACGTCAGCCGATTTCTAAATTATAATCTTTTACAGCAGAAATCATCAGTGAATGTATTTTTAACACATTAATCTAACGTTAGCAGGAAAATTTCCTCCGCCGACAAAAAATTTCCACAGCATATTTTGGGTGACGTAACACGCCCTCCTCTGTAATTAATTCCCGTTCCTTAAAGAAACGCCTTTGCTTTAACGTAGCATCAATTAATTTTGATGAAATAATCAAGGGGCATTAATTCCAGCCTCAGTCTACTGCCTCCCGTGAGCCTGTCGCTCTCGTAACTCTAAATGAGGTAATTAATCA
Organism: Platorchestia sp. MABIK; assembly: GCA_014220935.1. Lineage (NCBI taxonomy): Eukaryota > Metazoa > Arthropoda > Malacostraca > Amphipoda > Talitridae > Platorchestia > Platorchestia sp. MABIK. Next base: position 63,119 of record JACJUY010002045.1, read on the forward strand.
ATCACTTGGGCCTATCTAATTACCAATATGAAATTAATCTAAATTGAAGGCTGTGTGGCGGCAGCTTTGACAACCAGCGCCGGGCTATGGGCTCAACTTGAGTCTCGGTGTCGCGGTTATAGCAGCATTTCGAGAGCCCATAACGTTTGCTGTTATGAATAAGGCTGTGTGCGCTGCTGGATGCGCGGTGCGTTGCTGCAGGAGGCTCGCAATGCACCTCTCGTCACTCGCACGACACGGGGCGTCTTCGCTCTCGTTCTGGTGGCAAGGGCTTGAAGAGATGCAGAACGTAGAAGCCTTGGTTTGAGTCCGTTAATGTTTCGCATGAATTGAAGGTATTCTGGTACCGACTCGTTACACTTGAAGGGATTGAATCGTAAAGAAAGTTGAAGTGATTGAAGAAATTTGTTAGAATGGTTTATGTGATTGTTGGACGCGTATGGAAGAGATGTCGTTAGCAAAAATTTTTAACGGACTCTATAGTACTGTGAAAATTACAAAGGTGGTGAATGAACTCAGAGGGAAAAATTGAGTAAATCTAACTCAAAGAGTACACTAATGAACAGATTTGAGTTAGTTCGCATGAATATGAAAGATGTATAAAATTATATTTTACTGCTAAATTTCTAAATCACTGCTACTGCAAGGTGTTGTGCTTGCATGTTGTATGAAAAGTTGCTTGTGTGTTGTGTGAGGAGTTGTGTGTTTGTTGTGTGAGGTGTTTCATGTGTCATGTGAGGTGTTGCGTGTGTGTTTTGTGAGGTGTTGCGTGTGTGTTGTGCGAGGAGTTGCGTGTGTGTTGTGTGATGTGTTGCATGTGTCATGTGAGGTGTTGCGTGTGTTTTGTGAAGTGTTGCATGTGTCATGTGAGGTGTTGCGTGTGTGTTGTGTGATGTGTTGCATGGGTCATGTGAGGTGATGCGTGTGTGTTGTGTGAGGTGTTGCATGTGTCATGTGAGGTGTTGCGTATGTGTTTTGTGAGGTGTTTCGTGTGTGGTGTGTGAGGAGTTGCGTGTGTGTTGTGAGAGGATTTGCGTGTGTGTTTTGTGAGGAGTTGCTTGTGTGCTGTGTGAGGAGTTGCGTGTTTGTTGTGTGAGGTGTTGCGGTATTGCTTACACATCTAATGGTTGATGTTTTCCCTTGTTCATACAGCTAAGAATTTATTTTCCTTTTCAATTACTCACCGAATACGACTGTTCCTGCATGTTATATTTGTGAGTTTTTATCAGACTATTTTTTTTCACATAACAAGGACGCTTTATCGATAAAAAACACATGAGAAAAATTCGAAATGAATCTTATAGTTATCCTTATGAGAACTGTTCCAGTAAATCAAGCAGTCCTATGTGACGCAGAAGTTACAGCGAAAGAATTTCAGTGTAATTTGACTGCAGCTTGATTTCCCTCAACACCAGACAGCAGATCAATAGATCTCGCTATCAGCTTCACGGGGCAGGGAGATGCCAATGCAAATTTCTCCAATTCGCCAATGCAAGAGTATTTCCTATTATAAAATACACTGATCTTGTACTGTACATTAAACTGAAAATTTATATCTTATGCTGTTACTATTTTAAATCAAAGTAAATTTTGAGCAAAGGGATCCTTTTTCTGACCCCGTGTCCACTCGCTTATGTCATGTGTCCAAGGCAGAAGATTGTCTTTGCGAAGATTCATAATGCGTACACAGCTTACCTCTGAACCGAACTTGAATCAATTTCTTGAGGTATCTTCCAAAGTTATAAATAACACCAAACGTAAAATTCGCCCGATTGTATTCTATCAAATCAACAGCTTCAGCAGTATTGCTTACTGTTATTTTAGTACATTATGAAAGTTTCGAAACGTTTTTGTATTTTATTAATTTTCTCCTAAAGGCAGAATAGTTTCGTTAAAATCAAGGTTTTGATTTGATGTGTTTAAAAGCACATTTTGCACATCTCAAGCCCTTATAATGTGACAGATACTTTCTATAAAAATTTTCTTGCCGTCAATCAAGAATAATTGATATGCGTCAAAAACATTGGGTGTCATCTACATTGCGTGTAATCACTCAGAGAAATTTCAACACAACTGAGTGTGTGAACCAGCTCTTCAGAGAAATCATGATACATCTTTGTGTATTTCCTTTGGCCTCGTATTCAAGCGGATTAGAGAGTTAAATCACACATTCCCGTTTCAAACGGCCCAAAAATTTCTGTAGAAAATCGAACTGAATTGGAGTCGGTGAATAGAAAATAATTCTTCCCGCAATCCTTAAAATCTTTCTCTATTTTTCTTCCAATTTTTAGACATAGTCTGTACATTAACATAATCACGAGCCAACATTTACGTGAAATAATGTTGACTTACGTTACGTGTGTCATAGATGGTACGCTTACGTGTGCTGTATTATACATGACACACAAACGTGTGTCACAATACGCAGACCGGATGTATTATGATGATACACTTCTGTGTGATGATTTTGTGACAGCTTGACAAACAGAAATGTGTCGGCTTTGTGACATCTTTCTCAGTGATATAGCATTGAAAAACAAATAATTTTAATTCGTTATACCATTTATTTAAAACTCATCACATTATCTAAATTTTCAGTTTCCTGTGAATTATTACTCACTTTTTCATTTTTCACCCGATCATTACAGCAGACAATTACCAAGCGCCAAATTAATTTTCTTAGCTCCTGAAGAAACCATTACCGATTTTCTTTGTTCAATTCCATTATTTGCAGCTCGACAGCGTGCCTGTAATGAAACCTATTCAACTCAAATAAGAACCCAAGTACGTAACTTTCTAATCATTTTGTGCTTTAAAAATATACCAAACAGTTGTCTTAAAATTTTTAAATCTTACTTCAATCACTCACATCGTACTGCAACTAAAATTATTCTGAATTACCATTACACTCCATATTTTACATGTAAAATCCGCTATTATAGCTCTATCAGTCGTGTATATCATGAAGATTTTCAAAAAATTATTTTCCTTCAATGCTTATTAAGGAACCTGCACAGTCTCCAAGAAAATTTTAGATATCAAGTCAGGCTAGAATAGTCAAAAACAGCAACATACTTGGGAAAATTGAAATCGACAGCAAAGCAGAGAAAAATGTTTTCTATTTGAGGAGGGGCTCTGGAGGGCGGTGTTTTGTCACTCCTCAAGTTCCGTGAAAAGAGAAGGTAATTCACATGCATCTCAATGCCGCTTCTGGTGGCAGCACGGAGCCTATATGCGGACGATGGGTCTGGTCCAGTTCATTAGCAATTAATTAGTAGGGAGGACGCAAAATTTACAGGCCTCTAATGACAGACTATCGGCCGAATTTGTGTCATGTGTTGCCGTACAAACGAGCCCACCATAATGGATTGAGGTGGGCTAATTTTTAAATGGATTGCTGAAGTATTGGTGGGAGGTGCATGTTACTGATGAGTATGGGGGTCCCCAAGGTACGTTGATCAGGACAGAGTGCTGCCTGCACAACCGATGTTGGCCCATCGCTTCGGATTTTACAGATACTTTTTTTTTTGCATTGTGATTTTACCTCTCGTATTTGGAGCATAAGTCCAGTAACTCACTGGATCACTTTCATACAAATTTTCATGAAAATTTTCAAATTGTTTAAAATTGGGAATTTTTCATTTAAAGTTTTATGTTTGCTAATAAATTTCATTTTCTAGATTCATTCATTTTACGCATCTATTTCGATGAGGTCTAAATCCAGAGGTATTTATTAAGTCGATTTGGTATGCTTCTTTGCTCTCATGCCTCTTTCATGAATTAATTTTTATATTTCATTAAGATGACTAAATTGCTTGTTTTTATCGATCCAGATTACATTTTTATTATAAAATGCGGATCCCTGTTTGCTCATTAATTCCAGTTTTGAGATTGTCACGTAGTGGAGTGCGTAATTTCATGCAGGGAATGAACTTCATTATACTTTCTTAGCTTTAACTTATGATTTTTTGTTCGTTTTTTTCGAAGAGATTACCGCTAAAATTTAGCTTTGCATTCAAGGTTTACGATAAATAGGAAATAACGTTTGAGGGGTTACCTATTCTTACTAATTATATTCCTCTAATCATATAAAATTGGTATTTTCTTGATCGGAAATCATTAAAAAATACACAGATATTTTCAATTTGAAATTCAACGACGTAAATTTTGACTAAATATTTAAAATTTGAGGCTTGAGAAAACACACACGCACATATTTAATGCAGGCTGTAGAGTAAATTACTTCCATTTCATATTTCTTTTTATGTTTGTAAAAATATTAAGGCCAATAATATTAACTCCAGGCCCCAAAAATAACACAAACAGATAAATAATAAAAACAGCGAACTCGTAGAACTCCACATCCCCAAAATGACATATTTTTAAATCATCGTGAGAGCAGAAATTATGCACATTGGATGCGTCATAAAGAAATTCGAATACAAAGTAGCAGGAACAAAATCCTATCTACCGATAAAAATAGGACGTGAAAAAATTTGCAGCGAACTCAAAAACTAATCTCGGTCAAAATTTAATTATTAATTAGACACATGTGTTAACATTTATTACGCAGAAATTGATTTCATTTCCGATCGAGCTCAATAGAAAAGCGGACGCTTTTCATTAAGAATTTAATTTTTCCAGACTTGCCTGGTTGACTATTCTCTAGGTATGAAATTTTGAAGATTAAACAATGAACATTCTTGAAAATACAAAAACCGTTCAAGGGAATGCGAACGATGACTCATTTCGAATGAACAATTTCATTAAAAAGTCCCAAAATGCAATTTCAGTCACACCAAAGTTAGACTCACATTGTGAGACATGATGTGAGTGACAAAAATCCAATTCCAATCATGCGAGAATTAGGCTCACATTGTGAGACATGATGTTCATTTGGTGCATCTCTTGACAGAAGGGAACTGCAGACGAAGAATGGGAGTTATCAGAGCTGATTACGAGATCAGTTCTGACTCAAAGTTCTGTTGACAGATCGCACTCGCGACGCTTGCAGATTTTCTGTTCAGGCTAAAGTTCTCGGCAGATCCTCTTTGCAAAGTTTCCCTAAAAAGCAAATTTATTCGAGCGTTTCGGCTTAATTTTCTCCCGATCATTTCGAAGAATTCACTAAATGAGCATGAGCTTGTCTTTTTTTACTTGGAAGTTTTAATTGTTTTTCAAACAAGAGAGTCTCGGCCCTACAAGACTCGTAAAAAAGGTTTAATGTACGCAAGGCTGCAGGAGGAAAAATGAAAACTTCAACAGGCTTTGCCTCGCAAGTAACTGTATTTAAACAAACTAAGTTGAATCAGATAAATAGTTCATTGATGCCGCCGGACCGTGTTGGAGGGCAGGCCTAACACGGCCGTAATTAAAGAGAGGATCCTAATCAAACATCCGAGTAAACATTGAAATAAATTCAAACAGTTATGAAATTATGTTTTTGGAATAATTTTATGCAAGGTATTTTTAAATGTTATTAATGTAACATTAAACGTAGTTTGTTTCACGTACCGGTTGAAAAGCTCAAAGACATAATATATATCTGTGAGGTGTTATTTATTATCTGTGTCCAAGAAATAGCTCGATATCTTCAGGATTTGAAAAGTAAGGAAAACATCTTACATTAAAAAATTAAACCCACATTTAAGGAATTTAAAACTACCACGAACATAGAGAATGACACATCCTTTAAATAATTTTGAGTATATTTCAAAAAGACCGACCTATACTTTGTACATCGCAAGAAAACACAGTCATTTGCAGACTATGTGACGAGATTAGACAAAAAATTTAAAGACCGATGAAAATGTATTACACCATTTCGTTTCAAAAAATGAAGTGTAAAACTCAAAATCATGACATTTTGTATTCAAACCAAGATCCTTACGTAAAATACAAAATTGAAACTAGCAATTATGATACAATAGAGTTGGTACAGCTCGTCATGGAGTACTTTCATCATGCGAAATTAGACAAGCAACATTGAGGCTTGAGCTGTGGTGTCCTTCAACTCTAGGGAAATATCTCTCATTTTCCTTGAAATTGCAGTGAAAAAAATTGTAATTTTGCGGTGCATCACTTGATAGTGAAGTGAGCGGATGTGATTGATGTTAGTTGGAGGTTTCCAATAGCTTTGTGACGAAAAGACGCAGCTTTAAAAATGCTGAGGTTGTTAGACGTCACAAAGCCTTGGTTATCAAAATCATGGCCTGGCAGTAGAAGCGAGAGAAATTAGAATCGAATTCTTCTTTAAGTAATCTGTTGAGTTCTTCTCATCTGATGGATACTCTCCTGTCACTAAATGAACTCACACATTAAACATCATCATTCGTAGTTATGCAGCTAAAATAGAGAACTTTCTATTGTTCCAAAAATCTCATGTTGCACAACACATCGAAGTCATCACAGTGAATTGTTTAACAGTATTTCAGTGAGCTTGTTAAAAGAGAAAATTGGTAACATTTATCGTGAAAATTTCTTATTTGCTCAGAAGTTTGAGCAAATCATGTTATTCGCAGCTTCATAGGTTTTCATCATTTATAGATGATTTGAAAATTTACCAAAATCCTGTACGTTCGAGTCAGGATTAGATTGTCTTCTCCAGACTAAAATGCTCAAAGATGGCATTTTTTCAAATAAAATTTGACCATAAGGATTCTGTAGCATCTTGGCTGCTAGATACCGAAAGCTCCATATAGTCAAATCCGATTTGAAAACTAGCAAAATAGCGAAATTCTGATGAAAAAAGCTAATCTACCAACCCTGATTCGAATGGCAGACCGTTAGTTAGTTGGTGCTCTTCCTGCACAATGGGAAAGCCTTCTTTAACTAACACGGTCATCACACGAGGCCTAATTACTCGACTGCCAGCTTGCAATATGCTAATGTCGCCGCCGTGCGTTGATGTTCTCATTGCACTATTGCAACGGCTGCCATTGCCTCTCTTTTTTGTGTCTTAATAATCTAGTTGGAGAGCAACGCGACCGCGCCAAGATCATTCGGGAGGGAGGGTCCCTGCAACGTGACACGACAGCGCTACTTTTACGAATTAAATGACAAGAGGCTCTTTGCAACGTGCTGTATTCCTACGATACTCGAGCCTACCGCGAATGGACGATAGGCTTGTGTGTTATTCCTACGTAGAAATGTTGCTCCCTCCGCATCACTGTTCCAAAGCCAACGGAAAGGAATTCTCCTTGCAACATGAAACGGTAGTGCTATTCCTATGGAACCTCGGTGATCTTCAGGTAAAATGAAGTTCTTCTTCGAACGAGGATGTGTCATTGCAAGAAGACGCTATGATGATATTCTTACGGACGATTGATCACTGAGAAAAGTGATGCTGGCTGACTTAGCTGGAAGGGCGGTCGGTGTCCGAGGACATACTTCGTTTTCAGATGCTCTGCCGTACCGATTACAGCCTATAATTCATCTGCTTTGCAGCCCATGCTTAGTTACTCATTATGGAATGGGACACGCCTTCGAAAATTAACTCATTAGCTAGGTTGTGCGGAGGATATAACAGAACAAAGCACCTACCGAACAGAATATGGGTCTATAATACGAGTGATATTCCGGAGCCAATTCTGAGGAAACTACTTAGGCCTTTTTATTTCTGTTGAATTCATTTCATTCTACACTTTAAGCTGTGACGTGAGTACCGTTTTTGAGAGTGAAATGAAAATTATTCGTCGCACATAACTGCAATTTTAGTACAAGTTATCAAAATGGGCGCTAATTATTATACTAACAGGACAAAAGCACCAACTTTATACCATATTCTTCATAACAAAAAATGAATTAATAACTGTATAAAACTATAAAGCGAGACGTATTGTTTTCTGGGCAGAAGGTAATGAAAGTTCAATGACATAATCATTAAGATGAAACAAAGCATTATCATAGTGAACAACTTGCATTTCATTATTTTAGAAAAATATAATTGTTAATGTAATCGTCCATTTTTGCAATTATCATGATGATGAGGTCGTCCATAGAGAGGGTGAGGTTTGAAAGAACAGATGGATCTAAGTCTTCACAATTGAACTTAAAAGCTTTCCAGAGAGTGGCTTTAAATATGTTTTCCTTCCCTTCGTGATATGTGTGAGCTTTGATCAAACTCCATAAGTTTCCATGAAAGTTGAGGTCAGAGCACGACAGATTACTTCATAAGACGATTCTCTTGAATATTTTTCAAGGCCATGAATTCTCTTATGAGCCTTGATCCATGAACAGGTGCATTTACATGGATTTGAAGTCATTGTAATTTTGTGGCTGATAATGCGGAAGTTAGGCGGCCTAAGGATTCAATTTATCTCTCTCAGGTGCTCTAAAAGAACAAGTCAGCTTGTTCCCTACAGTTCCTGCCCAGAACGTACCTTTTCCTCTCCCTGTTGTTTCTTGAGCCTCACTGAAAATGAATCACCAAATCCACCTTTTAACTTAATTGCTATTTAGCAAAGTGCAGCACTTTTCATTGAAGAACACATTAAAAAAGAAAGCATTCGGATAATTTCTGGCCCCTAAAAGTCTTTTTGGCTAATTTTACCACATTAACGGAGGAATATTCTTTGATTTGACGACTTTTCTCCACTTCTCAATTAAGGGCGTTAATTGCTTGACAACAAATTACACCTACGTCATAAATAGCTTTGCTGCTGCGTTAGGTCATTTATTTATAACGATCGTAACAATTATTAATAGATTTTTAGGAAGTATCTTACCTTTACCTAAGTTGTTCCTAATTTTTCTAAAGAATAAAATTCATTTGTTCGATGACTTTTACGACCGTTCGTAGGTCATGCTTCATCACATTAGCTAGAACTACGGAAGAGATCCCTTCACATCTCTTTTGGTTATCGTGGTTCTATTATTAGTATTATGTAAGTGACCTATTTTCACTCATCACGATAATCTACTGAAAGATCTAAGCCACAATGAGTAATTTCAAACATGAGTTTTTTCATTTACTTAATAGCTCTGAAAGACTAACAATTATTTTTTGTTAGAAACAACAAAATATGGAATTCGTGTTTTTGTCAATTAAGGATGATAATTTGTACTCATTTCAACAAGTTGCTCCTAAATATCTGTTATCTTTTGATTTGTTGTTTTCTATTATTTTAACTTCAAAAATTAAATTCGCATAGTAGTTTCGGAAGAATTACAGTTGTTCAAGCTGCTTTTGTTGTGCGAATAATTTCCTTCTTCAGATTCCTTTTCTCTTCATTTCTTAGCGTTCGAGAAATTGATCTCACTTTTAAAATCTACTCCTGAACGTGCGGTAAGTATGACTGCATTCAGAATCTTGCAGAGTTCTTTTAATTCAAAACACCATTGTTTCATCTCTTGGATCTTGAATGCAAAAACATCAAAACGAAGCACACCTTGTAATCTAGCATGAATTAATTTTCTTACATTAGAAGCAGATCTTAAGATGAGTAGATGAAGGCACCTGCTATCTTCAGATTAATTTTGCAGCATCAGAAACTGCACTCAAATTCGAATCACGTAATTATTCCTTCTATTTCTGTCAGCCGAAGATTACGAATAGTTATCATCTTAGTAATGATTCTGCGTCTTATAAGGTACTTGATAAAGCCGAGTGCTTTAAAAATTTCTATTTTCATATAATATTGTAATTTACCATGAATGTAAAAGGTTAAATAGTACAGTTGTTAAATTCTGCTTGTCAAAATCTGGCGAGACGCATGTCTAACAGTCATCGAATCAAGATCAATGACGATGATATTAAGTAATTTTTTTAGTATATATTATACTAGGAAAAAATACTGCAGCACATCTTTGTAAAAATAGTACAGGTTCAAAAGAGCGCAAAATAAGAGTTTCTATTGCCAAGGCGAACGAAACTTACTTTAAAAAAACATCATTTCACCAAAGCCAAAGCTATTCAACGACTTGAAGTGGCTGCTTGTCAAGCCGCAGTTTGCCGGAAGCTCCGCATCTAAAACATAGAGAAGCCATTGCGCGGGTCTAAAAGATGGACAGTCTCATCCATAATATTGGGCGGCAAGGCGAAGCAGAACATATTTTCTCTTGCTTCTGAATTAACTGTGTGGTGGATACCACGCCTTGGCACCGACATTTCCGTAGTATTTTGGGGGGCGACACAGACGTATATTTCTTCACTGGCTTGAGGAATTATTGTTGTACATTTGATGGGCAAGTGACAGCGTGCAAAGCCGAGGGTTGAGGCGTAAGTGTGCCTCTATTGGCTTCCCTCGTTGCCTGTGTGCGTAAAAACATCTTGTTTTGGCAGCAGGGGGATATACAGTACTCACTTATGAAATATGTTATTCGAAAGATAAACTAAAGAGGTTTTGAAAGTGTTAGAGGATTAACTACTTGATTCAAAGTATAATCGGTGTTTATTAGAGGCCTTTATTGAATGTGTTAACGAGTATGATGAATAATGTGAAGGAAGAAAATTCCGAATGAATTTAATTTCAGAACTACCATTAATCAAGAAAAGAACCTCAAAAAATAGAAGCTTGATAAGCATGCATTTACTATCACAGAGAGAAATAAACTTCTTTTGTCATTGATAATTTAAATTTCCCTTAAGATATATATAACGATTCCGAAAACCTGAAGTCAAATTAAAGCCATGAACTGTTGATCAATTCAAAATCTTTCTCTTAAAAAAGACATTGAACTGTTTTTAACGACTGTTGATCGCTGGGGGAGGAGGGTGAGCCAATCTGTTGCTTGTATTGGCTCAACCTCGTCTAGTCATGACATTTCTCATAGAAAATTAACCATTGAAATTAAATTATGCTCAAGTGCAGCTACTAGCGATTAATTAAACTTTTACTTATTGTTGTGCATTCTGAGCATCTGCGCGCATGGGTTCGACCTACCACACAACGCTTGTTAGTGTGAAAGTATTTCAGCAGAAAATGTTCTAAGCAATCTCTAAAATTCTTTTATTTTTCAACTATTCGTTCTATTTGAGTAGCAATACTCAACTCAACTGTTGTTATCTATTATTTTAACTTCAAAAATTAAATTCGCATAGTAGTTTCGGAAGAATTACAGTTGTTTAAGCTGCTTTTGTTGTGCGAATAATTGTCGATTTGAAAATGTCGATTTGAATTTCTTACCTGGTGTGAAACAGTAACGGTTATATAAAATGCAATGGGCGTGATTGAGGAATACGTCAATGAAAATCACAAAAGAGTAATCAAGTTCAATTACCTTGAAACAATACTTAAAATCCTCTTATTTTCTGTTGTTTATATTATCTTGAGCAAATATGCCATTTTGTGTAAGAACACTAAACTTAGACACGTTATGTAGTTTCGAATTCCATGTGCTAAAAATTCTCTACTTTATTAGAAGCTTAAACGTGAACTAAATGAGAACTAAATCATCGAGTGAAATCATCAAAGATATCTTCGTCCAAGTTCCCAATCGCTGTCACTTTCATTGTCATTTCCACACTCGGGAATCATTTCCGAGCAGAACATGCGCTAGAGCATCAGTCTAAAAACTGAATCTCCACATCAACTCAAGCTTCGCTCAAATTTCTGTTTGCTAAATGAAAATTCTGCCCTCCGCCCTTGCCGACAAAATAAAAGAAAATCGCAATGATTTGGAGCGTAGCAGCTGCAGCAGAGCAAGCGAACAGCTAATTCATAAAGGCCGAGATCTTCATTTAATAGGGGCCATTAGAAACGTGTAGCCGTGGCCATTACGATATTTCTAACAGGCTTTCCATCTGTTAAGGCTGGTGCAGGCCTGTCTGGTCTCTTCTTTTCATTTGCGTTCGCCTCTCGTTAATATTTTTGCCTTAGAAGAGACTACAGGATCTATGATACATTTAAGCGCTTTAATTAAATCGGCAGCCTGCAAAAGAACCCTAATGGCCATTGCTGCACTACGCCAAATGAAAGAATCTCTGTTCCACGCGCTGCGCCAGTCGTAGCGCCGTTGTTCTGCTGCGGTAACATAGCGCCCGTTAATGACGTCACTTCTAAGTACGAAATTAAAATTTATACAGGTTGAGTCCTTGTTTAAAAAACCAAGAAATGTATATATCGAACATGAAAAGGACTATTCACTGAAATGAGAGGAAATGGAAAGCGGGAGAGTTCTTCGGGGTGTTGTTACTAAACGTCTGGATGTAGACACAATTTTTATTCCGGTAATTATACATCAACTTTTATGAATCGAACGGATAATTATGTTTTTGTCAGCAAATGATTCACAATTTTTATTGAGGGGACCGTCTGATCGAAAAAAGTCCGCTATTTTTTGACTGAATTTTCTAAAATGCCCACCATAGGTGAGAAATGATGCAACGATTCTTTTTTATTTCATGTTTTTTGTGTATTCTATTTTGAAAATTCTTTTTTTTTAAGTGAAAATGGATTTTTTTTAAATTTTATCTCCAAAAATTATGGAGCTACAGAACCGGCATTACGTTTGCTAGATAGCTAAATATATAATCTAAAAAATCGCTTAACGTTTTTTCGATATTTTGATTCGTTGAATATTAGGAATTTTTTCTCCAAAGAATCACTTTTTTATTTTTCTATTTTATTTTTCAAATTATTTTCAAACAATACCATGTATCAAAACCCACGTACAGTGTTTTTTAGCTCAGTGTATTTGTCATTCTTATGACGTCGTCACACGGAGACCAAATGGTAACGTTTCGTCATAATAATCTACAGTCGGCGGTTTCATTCGGTCTATCAAGTGTTGTGAAAACGTCTAATTTCAGCCTGATTTTGGGACCAGTTTGGTCTTAACTGGACAAACTAAGGCTGAAATTTGAGAGTTTCGCAGCACTTGGCAGACAAACTGATACCGCTCACTGGATTATTTTGACAAAACGTTACCATTTAGTCTCCGTGTGACGGCGGCCTTATACCTTCAAAACTGGGGGAGGAGATGCATTTTAAAGGTCGACGAGTAGAAGTTTTCACGACCCACCAGACTTTCGTGATCGGTGGCAAGATGTCTGAACGTTAAGTAATGAAAATGGGTTCTGAGTGTGTCAAAATGTTTTGTTTTCGTCCCAAAGCATTTAAACCGTGATCTGAATGGCTAACTCTCACCTTTGGGACGCTCATAAGGTGACCGTCTATGTTTATCATTTTCAAACGGATTTTTCTCAAACTTTCACCATAAGTCTGAAATTATGCAATGATTCTTTTTTTGTTTGGAATGTTATTTGCATTTTTTCCAAATTTTTTTTTCTAGAAGAAGTGAAAAATGGGTTTTAACGGAAACCTCACTTATCCTTTAATTTAAAGTTACCTTGCAGGCAAAATATTTTTTAGATAGCTAAATGTATTATCTAAAGAAGCATTGGAGTGAAATTTCGATATTTTGATTCAATGAATTTTAGGGATTTTTTCCAAAGATGTTTTTTTCTAATTTTTGCCTATTTATCTATTATTTTTTTTAATAATTTTCAAAACAAAATTTTTTCAAAAAAATCATACACCAATTTTGAGTTCTTTTCAAGGTCAATCTATTGATATATTTGCCATTCTTGTACCTGTGAAATTGTAGGAGGAGTAACATTTCAAACGTCAACGAGTTCAAGTTTTTAAGAGAGCCTGCCGAACTCGTCACCTGGTCATGTAATGACGTGAGTGACTGGCCTTTCGTAAGCTGTGGAAGGCGAACGAACACATTTACATGAAAGTGAAGCATATCGTTAGATTTGTAAAAAACTTCTCTATAACTTCAGCTAAATAACAGAAAATTGATAGTTTTCGTATTTTGCGGTAGACGGACCCCCAGAAATCTTCTCGGTCTTGGTCTTTACCATCTCCAAGTTTAGTGGTGGAAATCACACTCAACCTCTATCATTTGCTCTGAACACTTCTCGTCGTATCCTTTATTATTAATATTTAATTATTTCTAAGGGCACATTAGCTTGCATTCAGGCAGTAAAACTATAACCTTTTTAATATTTTTACTGAAATGTTTTACTGGCTTTCACCAGTTTTCAGTCTCAACCGCGGTTTTCTTTTTTATTCATCGAATTCTCGCATTGCTTTCCTTATTTCATATTCACATTTACTACGCAGCTCTTTCATTTACCTTCATCAGACTCGGAGCTTAGTTCATATTTTATCTAAGTTAATTATATTGATCCATGTTGTATAACATAAAATGTTTTAAACTTTTAGTGGTGACATTTTCAATTAACTGTTTGATGGAATAACAAAACATGACGTTACTGACAATTAAAATGTAAACTTATTTTCAATTCTTCATTCAATAATGAAATGAAAATCCTCATGTGACGGGTAATCGTGCCATGCAGGCACAACATTTTATCTCTGTATAGCTATTTAGAAAAATTTATGGAAATGCATTTCCGAATAACAAAATTAAAAGGCTGATAGCAAAACATTTATGACAGAATTGAATTGAATTAGCAATAATGTGAATTGTTATTTAACCATAGGGCTGTCAAACGATTGGTAAATTCCTCATTCTTCAATAAAAAACGTTTCTAAACCTAACTCTCTCAAGAGTAATGTAAAAACATGTCTTTTAAGCCAACAATAAAATTGAAAGAGCCCACAGTGCAGCTTACCCTGATCCCACGACGCTCTGCTACTCCGGCGTTCAGGCATCATGAATTCATTCCAATGTATAAGTGTCAAGTCGATTGCGCAAAATAAGTATTCTACTACAAAGAACTTTTCATTGTTAAGAGACAACTATCTTTATGAGCATTTATACGCCCTTTAGGAATTTAACTACTCACGATTTAAAGGAGAATAGACACATTACTCTCCCATATAGTTTACAGGCATTTAGCATTACAGTAAATGATTTCGATTGTCCCAGGAACACACTGGGGAAATCGTGCCGTTCGTTCTCAATAGTTCATTTCAAGCTGTCCTCAGTCCGGATGTCTTCCACGTCACGTGCCTTCGATTTGGAGAGAAATTTGTAATTTTTAAAGCTCTTCACTTCACCGGACTTGAGGAATATTTAGTCTATGAGACCCCCTTCCGACAATAAATTAAGGTTGTTTTTTTGCTTTCGCCGAGTCTTCACCTCTTTTGTGTTTCACGTTCTGTGGGAGTTCTTATGTTTTCGCACAGTGGTGGAGTAGAATTTTCAGTAACACTATTGAATTGAGCACTTTCTGCTCACTGCTTTGCAAAAGGGCTTGCACCGTTGAATTGGAGAGCACGTTATGCGAATTGACCAGTAAAAAGGCTGGCTTCATTCTTTACACTATACTGTTTATATTATGTATATTTGAGTATTTTACCAAGTCTCCATTGCTGTCGAGCGGGCTGAGGTCAAGAAACGACTTGTGCTGTTAGGGGCGTGAGCAACTTCTGAATCTAACACCAAAAAATATGTTCATCTCATGGAAGATTACTTTTTTGCAGCAAATAATGTACAATAAAGACGAATGAACCCATTGTCATGAATGCGAAAAATTTGTCCATGTAAATACTTTTCGTGACACAAATTCACAAGCCTCCATTAGAAACTTTCCTTTAGATAAAATCCACAAAGTTTCCATAGCAGCATAAACTTAACTTTGCCGCGGAAATAATCTCGTGCATATAAAGCACATATTGAAAAAATCCCTGTTAACAATGATGTACGCTAAATTAACATCACTCCACAAATTCAGACGCACATAAATACATGCGTGGATCAACAACAGTCAGCTCGCGAAATATGAGCAAAGCAAGAACTCCCAACTTGAGCCTCAGTTCTGAATAATACCTGCCATTTTCCATCTCCGTTCTATGCTCCGAACACGAGTCAAAAGAGAAACTGCTGAGAACTGTAGCTTGATGGCACCCAGGGCTGGAAAAAATCGTTCAGACTCTCATAAAAAGTTGAGACATGAAAATTGTTTCATGAGAAAGTCTTTTCAGGAGTCATCCGTGAAAAAAAACTTGTAATCAAACAACAACTGTTAATTTACGTTTTAATTTTTATAAGTACCAATAACCAAACGTAAGCACACCATTGCGATTTCAACCCACGCTGTCCTAGTGCAACCAGAACAAGAAATAATTAAAAGAAAAGTTCTCGTAATTAGGAGAGAAGCTCTAAATTCAGACCGGTATTATATTTCTGAATGTTAATGAGCCTCGAGAGCTTGAGTTTCTCGTTGCTTTCAAAACTAAAAAGAAGTTTGAATAATGGAACATCGACATCAAAAAATGGGCCAAGTCGAAACTTGGCAACAACGTTTTTTTTTCTTTTCATCTGAGACGAAACGAACATGAAGATACATTGATTTTTCCCTTAGAAACGGTGATGATCATTTCTCACACAACTTTTTATTTCCTTATTACTTAAAAACGGACTACGGTTTTGACGACTTTCTGTGTAGAAATATTACGAGTATCACTAATTTTCCTGAAAACAATAAGGGAATCCATAGTAGAATGAGTGTTGATCTTGGTCATTCACATCCTGAGTGGAATTAATTCCACTGTCAGTGGAATAAGAATTAGATTCCTATTATTAAATAATTTCACACATTGAATGATGGGCAGGAAATACGAGTTTCTTTTTCAGTGGAGCGATAATAATTAGCAGCGTTTGAATAGTACTGACTATTCTCTAGGTATGAAATTGACCGATAAAATAATCACTGCTTCGATGGATAGGTTTGTGGAACTGGCCGTAACGATAAATTATCCAATTAAAACTTAAAATTCCTAGAATGTATAAGTACTTTGTAAAATTCGCTTTAAATCAACTTCCAATGAAATGAAACCACAAAAATTTCTCGTGGAGGAAGTACGACGTAGCAGAAATGATGCTAAAATTTTCTGAAGCATAGATTTGAACATTTCAAGGCCGATTTTTCCAAAAGCCTGAAGGTAGCAACGATTTAAAACTGATCAATCGTTCAATAATGTATCAGTATAAAATATTCAAAACTGGTAAAAAAAATTGTTAAGAATACTAAAAACTGGGTAGTTATGCAACTATTTTGAGTGGGTAGGCATTTTTCACTTTGATTTGAACAAAAAAATAAATTAGTACCTAAAGCGTCTTGCTGTTAATATTGACACAGCGCGTCTATCATTTTATATGCTATCTATCAGTGCTAATTTTCATTTCCCTAAGACTATAAGAAATACGATATTTTTTGCAGCGATGAAAATAATTATTTATGTTATGATTTATGTTTCAGTGTTTAAAACAGTAATTTGAGTATAATGTGATGTGGCAATCGTAGGTTAAACAGCTCTAAAATGATGTAGATAAAGCAATGCCTAAATCATTGTATCTCATTTAAGAAGCATGTTTTCTGTGACATTCGAGCAGATTGAGTTCACTTATAGAAGGTCTATTGTATTAACTATCGTCATACTAGTAACGCAAGGTTGTCTTGAACAACCATCCTAACCTTCCTGAAAATTATAACAAAATCAATAACTATGTTTCATTCACTGTGGCGAATGATTCATGAAGCACAGGCATTCGCATTCAAACACATGATAGAATAGTGATCCAATACTTGGGTTTTTTTCCTCAGGCTCTGTTGAGAATGTAAAATCAGCATTCAATAAACCTTCCTTACCTGATAAAAAAAATCTGTCCCTTTCTTAAGCAGATTCTATAGATTTTCTTTCAGCCATTTTGAAATTCAGATCACTCCTTGAGTGGAAAAGCATGAGGCCGCGCTCTACTGCGAGTGTTAGCAAGAAGCGAGAATCTGTTTCAAGAGCAATGATTGTACTTGATTTATCATTAAGTCGCGAAATCAGTGACCATGTTCCATGATCGGTTTCCTTCGCTGTAGAAAATGTATTCAGAATATAATTTGTAACGGAAATGACATAAGAACTAAAATGATGTAGAAAATAATTGCACGTTGGAAACAAGATAGCAGAGTCAGTTCGGAAGGCATGAGAATTTGGATGAGTTAGACCGAACTCTTTGAAGAGGTTGGTTGAGAAACCTCAAAGTTTACTGACCTGGTAATGAACAAATAATTTTTGTGAATATTCTAAATGCATTTCTGTGATCCATCGAAAGCTGGGGGAAATGAATTTATGCATCTACTGATCCCCGAAAAGCCTCCACTTTTAGCTTAAGGATCTTGTAAAAATACTGCTGTTCGAAAGGAATATCGAGACTGGATTGTCAAGAACGGAAAAGTGTTATGCGGTGCAATGAGTCAAGGTTTACTTTTTTAAAAGATTAAAGAGTCGAAGTGTGGTCGAGAACCTCATGATACAATGGATCCATCCGGCAGACTTTTCGACTACCTGGGATCTGGAGACAATGTGATGGTTTGGGGTTGTTATAAATGACGTCAAGCATTCAGTCACGCAGATAGTCAAGCTGTGCAGCAAGGTAATAAGGTTGCATGACTATTTGCAAGTAATTGATGAGTAAGTTTAACCTTTCAGTGAAGTTTTCTTTCTAAAGATCACTGTATTATTTCGCGCGACTTTGCTTGTTTTCACAGAGCTAAATCTGGGCAAGAATAGTTTCAGGAGCAAGTGAAATTATTTAGAAATATATATATAGGCCGCCACAACCGACTGATGTGAGCCCTACTTGAAAATGTAAGTGATGTACAAGACAGGAACCGACTCGCCTTATTGCCGCGCCATTCACCACTTAATTAATATTTTGTGCTAAAATTTACAATAGTTATAATTAAAATTAGAGTTACTCAATCCAAGACACTTGCAATCAATGATACGTTTTATGCATTCATAATATGAAATAAAGCGGGCTTAATTACTTTTGACAAATTTTTGAACCAGGTGACTTTTCTTCGGTCAGGCAATAATGTTTGTTTATAATCCAAGTTTCCTTTATTTTTCGAGTTCGAAAAAACCGTGGAAAACATCACTGTTAAATCATTTAAATACTGTTCGTGAATAAGAAGAACAAACGATTTTAAATGCATATTCATTGCTCACTGTTGAGTTCGTTCATGACAATTTGAAATTAAAGCTAAACGGTTATTTTTTTATAATCCTTGTTTCATAAACTCATGTTATTTGCTTTCTTATTCAACATTTGTGAATCACTGAGTCATTTATTCGTGTGCTTTCAATAGGACCGCAATCTAATGATGACCTGGTCATTAGCAAAGTTTCATGAATTTGGTTTCGAGTTTCTCAAAATTTCTTCTTTCAATTGTGTCGCAGAAAAATTTCCTCATTTTTTACTCATTATGAATTTGTTGCTTGATCATTACAAACTATCTGGAAGGTGTGAAGGAAAAACAGATATTAGCACTTTGAGTTCCGAGTCATTTTAATTATGAGACAATACTGGAATGGAATACAGTCTCTAAGTATCATTGAAGTCGTTTTCAACGTTGTCAAAACTTATACAAATTCGTTAGTTTAGCTTTTGAACTAGTGACAAAACAAACATGTAGCTAGTGCACGCTTTTTCCTAGTTTTTGCAGACGACTTCCGGCTTATTTCCAGTTCAGAAGACACGTAGTCACTAAAGAAGCGACAATAAGGCGCGTTGGTTTCGGCCAATGAGCTCACAGGAGAATAACACGAGGATTTTTCAATCGACGGCAGACGGGAGCTCGTTCAATATGCTAATTAAAGACATAATTAGCCCCATTATATATAGTGATAGAGTTACTTTATTGCTAATCTCTAATTCGTTTACCATCGGAAGCTGTTAATTAATCGGAGGAGCAGAGTTCAATAACCGAATCGCAGGAACGGGACGGCGTATCGGAGCCTGGAATTGTGCGGCGCCTCTGCAAGGAATGGCAACGAGTGCCCTACGCTGGTTCTGGCAGCGAGGAAAAGAGGCGCAATGTAACACTATTTATTTCCGATGGAGTTCATGCGTGAAATATTAAATACTAACCAATATTCACTAGTAAAATTTTTGTACTTGAAATATTTCATTTATTTCCTACATGATTGACGCGTGAAACGAAAAATATTTATCGATATACACATAAAACATTGTCGTATTTGATTTACTTCCAACATAGATGATGCGAGAAAAATCAATTATTAAATGAAAAATGAGAAGTATTATTCTGTATGAAATATTTTAAAATGTAATTTAATGTTGAAATCATCGAGAGAAGTATGTTTTCTCAGAAAGGAAATGCGAAAATGAAATGATTAGGACTGGGTGATGAGTTAAATTACAATATGATTTTTGAGTCGACCAAGTAGATACTCCTGACACGAAGAAAAATTATGAAATATTTATATGAACAAGTATATAAGGGATTCATTAACAGGAAAAATATATTAAATAATTCAAATGAAGACAGAATATGCGTATGAAAATTTTAGATATTATGAAAACGTTGTTTAAAATTCGAGAAAGGCATAATTAGAGTCGAGTTCAACAGAAGTTTTAATGTTTTAGTTTCCTGGTCTAGTAAGAAAACATACACACAACCATATGCTCACTAATTCACCGTATAAATAAACATTAACGACTTGGTAATGTTACGTGAACCTGTATTGGGGTGAACGAAAATACTAAATAGTCAAAAGTCAACTTACTCCCTTTCTAATGCCTGGACTGAAAAGAATCGATGTAAATTTCTAGAGAAGTAATAAATGGGAATCCGTGAATGAAGGCGGGAATCATGAATTGAAAAGGAGCGTCACTGGAGAATATTTGATGCTGTAGTCAATTTGAAGGCAGGCATTTGGAAGGCAGGCGTTTGAACAGGAGGCAAATGGAAGATAAGAAATCAGCAAAATCTAAAAAGAATTTGAAATGGCCGCTGTTTGTGTTTCATTTGGAAAAGCAATTTCATAAATTATCCTATTAGAAATTTTAAAACTTTCAGATTTCATTGCCGCAAATTTTACAATTCACATTTCCATATGCCTACTACAGACATCCATTTAAGCTCAAAAAACCGAAACTTCCCTCCCGAGTCTTTTGTCGAACAGTCATAGCGCCCGCAAATGTACTGCGACGCATGGTAAGGAAATTATTTCGTTTTCCATACATGTCAAGGAGGAAAATTATAATGAAAAGCCATATTACTCGTTGGGTGCAGGCTCCGAAATGATTATGCTCCCGTACCATGTGCTCGAGCTTCTTTTTCCACACTTTTTAGTCTCACAGAAAAAAAACAAGTCAGTCCCCCCACAGGATTTCAGGTGGCACGGAAAACGAGGTAACTTCCTCAGGTATCCAAAATACTACGCTTCCAAAAAAGGCTTCATAGGCGGGGCCAAGTGCAGGACAGACCTAGGCGTGAGCAGGGGGCAAGGGAGACGCAGGGGGAGATTGGCCATTAGTGTTCGCTAACAAGGTTTGCTGGCAGAAGAGCTTCGTAACTGGTAGACTGTAAGCACGTGCAAACGGCATCAAACACTCTAAGGCAGTTTTTGTGCTGCCTCACCTTCACGAAACTCAGCTCGTATGAATAAAGTCGCAAGTTCACAACTAGATTGAGGGATTTGTGAGTTCCTATTGAGAGATATGTCAATTAAAGCTATAGGAATAATGTGAAATTGATGTTCTGGGTTAGATAAGTTGATAGTAGATAGTAGATAGTAGATTTGGTGATAGTAGATTTCATACGCTCATGGATTTTAGCATTATATTAAACTGAAAGGAAATAATGCAATTAGTAACGTAATAATGATGTCTTTCATACATTATAATTACATCATTTAATTGCAAGACATAATTCGAGCGCTGAAATTCATTTGGATCATAATCTTTATTTAATGGAAATTAAACTCCCTCGCTGTTACGTTGCGCGACAACGTGCTTGAGAACTTAATACTCAGTAAAATTGAAAGTATTACGGAACTTCATTCCTCAGAACTACTGTTATCACGAAATACATTCAAAATATCGTTGAAATCATAAATGTTTAAGTTATCGAATTCTAATGTCTCTTCTGTTTATGAACATCATGAGTCCACCTCTGGGACGGCCAAAAAATATTTACGAAGTATCTGAGAACTTGTTATATTGTACTAGCGAATAACTTTCTCACAATAATATGCCATCAAATTTTAGAGTAGAAATTTCATTTTTTGATCGATGTAATGCAATGAAGGTTTATCTTTTTCTTCTTAGACAAAAGCCACCATTCTATTTGGTCTTCTTATCTAAGGCAAAGTTTCAGAGATATGAATTCTATCCGGTTTTATTTTAGTTTTGATTTCACCTAATACTTCATCTGATTAATATGCTTTACCTGTCACCGGAGAAGATCCTCGCCCTGTCGCCACTTGCAATTGAAGTTAAAAGTCACTCCATCAAAACCCCGTTACTTCAGAACAAATAACGGGAAAATATAAAAGACGAATACCTTCTTTCAGTGGTCAAGTGGTTCCTGTATTGGTTACAATCCTTGAGAAGCTTTGTGGGTGTGAGATAAATACGGGATATTGGCTCTATGTTAATAAATTCACTCTTTTTACTGCACTCTTGTTCTTCACTTTTAGTGCGAAAACTTTGGACTTAATTTACAAATATAAAAAAAGAAAAAGTAGAATAGGCCATAGAAAGACTGTTCTGACTTGAAAAATTCCATTTAGAGTTTAGTCAGAGTGAGTCGTAAATCTGTGGAAGCGAAGCATGCAGGAGAAGTTTCTGAATTTCACAGAGTCAGGACAACGGACTTCATGTAGTAGAAACTAAGTGCGGCAGATATCTAAACAGCAAACATGATCGTAGCGCTAACCATAAACGACCGTAAACAGTTATATACGATCGTAAGCGTGTTAATTAGAAATCTTCCGTTATTTTAATCTCCAATATGCGAATAATTAGATGGAATTGGTTTGGGATAGTTATTATCATTCCTGAGCTGTGGAGCAGCGCATATCAAATACTTACGAATAATTTCTGACACCAAGCTAACAGAAACCGCTACAAACTTCTTGAATGTCATCACAAGTCATGCAACAAATAGAAAAAGAAGAGACTTAATTACCCTACATGCAGCCTTCTTCCAATCACGCCTACCTTCTTTCATGGACCCTTTATCAGCCCCTCCTCACTTCCTGTACCTCCTCTCCTTAACCCCCTTACAACCTTCCCTTCTGCAGTAACCCACACACGCTCTTCAAACCACTTCTGCATCCTCCGCCAATCATCCTTATCCCTGGCCTTAGCCCCTTTATAACCTCTCCCCTATGATTTCAAGCCCTCTTTTTAACCCCTGTGCGATCGCTTCCCAGTCACTCCTACTTCCTACTCAACCTCTTTACAATTTCGCCCCAATAGCCTCCACACTCTCTCTTTAACTCCCTTTAGAATCTCTCCCCAGTAACTCCCACTTCCTCCTCAACCTCCTTATTACAACCACTCCCAGATAAACCCCATCCCCTCGCTTCTCCCCTCTTTACAACCTCACCAAATCCTAACCCCACTTTCCTTAACCCCTTTATAACCTCTCCCCAATGACCCTCACTCCTCTCTTCACCCCTTTTTACAACCCATCCCCCCCACCGGAATCCCCACCCCTCTTTCCCTCCCCCTTCTAGCCTAGAGAAGCAATCGTGGGAGTTATTAGTGCGAACACAGCTCCAAATAATCCGTCTTATCAGTTTGCATTTGTTGAATAGAGGCAATCAGACGCAAAACAGGAGGTGATAATCCGTTCATTTGTAACAACTTGTGTCACAGTTTAATTTTGCAGGCCTATCATTAGGGCGCCAGAAAGAGGCCTACAGTAACGCGTGCCTGGTCGTTAGAACGAGGATGATATAGGCTGTCGTGCTTTTTTCAGCGTTTTCGCACTTTTAAACTTTACCACTTTAATGGCTCATGATGATGTTCTGTTTTGAAAACCTTTTCTCGGTTTTTTCTCTTCGCTAGTCGCTCTATTTATGCAAAGATTTGATTGCTACAGGTCTCACTAGTTTTTTCTGGAATCAAGTGCTCGTTTTATCCGGTTTTGAAAATGGCTTAAAGATTACCTAGGAAATTAGGATTTCAGTAGGTCTGTGAAGAACGGATCTTAAGGCGATAATTAGATACATTTCTCACAACTAACAATTTTATTGCTTCCCTGTTTGTATGGTAAAACCAGTTTGAATATTTATAAAAAAAAATTGTCTTAATTCTATTGTGACCGTTTATTTGTGCCTTATTAATACACTGATGCAATGTTGTATGCGTTAAGCAAATGTACAATTCAACTTCTTTTAGTAAAATAGAAACATTTAATGACTGAATTGAATGCTGAAAAATGTCTATTTCCCATAATATTGACGAACACGTAAGGGTAATTCTAAAGCATCTTTTCGAAATTAGAACACTCAATCACATTCATGAAGGCAAATTGTTACCTGAGCTGAGCAAATTTATACCTCAGAACACTAAATTTGATCCCTAAAGACCGAAATAGCTTGTAATAAATAAACTTTTTCTGTGTATCTGCACACTTACGCTTTAAGCTCAAGATTTACTTCAACTGACTATGCTCTTTGCCACTCATTTATAATGATGTCCCCTTTCGTTTTTGAGACATTCCTTGAATTCGGTTGAGATTAGTTTGCTATACTTCGGTTGAAGAAAACGCCTCCCATGCCTTCACGGAACATTGACACACCACTGCTTTGTATAGTTACTATGTAACTGGAACGTAACTCAGAACAAATTGTGCTCTTGTTGTTCTGAGAATTGTATTGGAACTCAGCCGAGCGTCTGCCTAACACGATTAGAACAATTTTAATATTGTAATTGCGTCTTGAATCGAAGGGAATATTGCAGAGGCCGGTCAGGTAGGGTCTCTATCTGCGCACCGAAATTGGGGCATTGTTCCGAGGTGTCTCCGATTCAATACATTCCGTCATAGCGGATTAGAAGACGAAGTTCGGAATGGTGGTGAGGATGTGGGTACTGGTGATGGTGATGGAATGGTGGTGAGGGTGGTGATGCTGGTGATATGATAGAATGGTGGTGGTGGTGGTTGCAGAATGGTGGTGAGGGTAGTGGCGCTGGTGATGGTGACAGAATGGTGGTGATGGTTTACTCGAAAAATGGTGGTGACGAGAGATTCCATCATATTGCCTGTGCATCAGTACGGATAACAAGAAGCAGTACTACACAAGATAATTTCAGAAAATATTGTATGAAGTTAGCTACAAAATACGAGTACAAGTAGCTTACTCTTGAAAAGTTGAGTACAATTATTCATTCGTTTACTGCATGCGTGTGCTTATAGTAGCTAAGGTGTGGACCAAAAAGTGCTATCGAGGAGAAATTGTCCTCTTGCTCAGCAAATCATGTAGCTTTCTGGTTCGCAATGAAAAATCCAGGCATTTTGCACCTACTTATGTTTGTTTCTTAATTGTTTTGAAACTAACGTACGAATGTGAGCCTCAGAGGTGTTGTGACACACTACTCTGCGGTACGTGACGCACTTAGAGAAGCAATGATGAACACCCAGAAAATCAACGGTAATTCAAGTATAAATTTAAGTCACTCGGATTTTTCAGTAAATGTGTGCACGTTCACTGAAAATAGGAGCAAATTTCTTGGAAGTCGGCGAACACCTTCGAGCTCCTGGAGAAGGAATTGTTAGAGTAATAGGATTCAGAATAACTTAATATTCTATACAAAATTCCTGTGTAAGATGAATTAATTTAAAATTTAACTTCCTCAATCGCTTTACGAAATTAATAATCCCATACGGAACCATTTTCAGTTTTTTACCCAGGATTTTATTAAAATTTAAATTAATCAAATAAATTTAAAAGCCTTCTTAAGAGATTTCCACGAACATCATTAAATTTACGTTTCCACATAATTGCGAAAATTGAATCACAAGTCGACATGCCATGCTGAGATACTTCCAGTACGAAATAAAGAGGTTTAAGGCGCTAATACGACATCTCGCTCGCATCAATTTAAAGTTCCAATGTCTAAGAGTAAATTATTAGATAACTCTGTGTCAACAAAGAATATCCCAAAGAACTTCTTTTGTCGATGTAAATGCAAAATATCTGCATTTCGACTAAATCACAACGAAAGTACGAATACCACTGACGTCTTCATAAAAGTACTCACATGATCTAACGATCATAAAGTGCGTGAAAACATTGTTTAACAACTATAACTCCAGATTTATAGGTCTTATAAAAAAGGGCTTCTGCACGATTCTGTTCAGTAGAATATTTGCGCTAACTGTACCAATATCACATCTATGCTCTCGATGAAAAATGCTCACTTAAACATACGTAATATATCTGCAAAAACGCTGTAATAACATAGGCTCCGAAGTCTTAATAAAAAATTGCTGCTCTGAACCGAACGTTAAATTTATGCTCTTTACGCTGAAAGAAACACCTGCGCATCGAAGGAGCGCTGTCATTTCTACGTCTGAACTTGGTGCAATAATCGTCTTTTAGACGAAGCATTAAAGAAAGCTAAAAATTCGTATTGTTCTTAAGCTATGTCAGTTACTCAATCGCTGATCTGGGATAAATCGAAAAATATTCAGATCCCTTCTATAGGCTATGGGAATGCTGCATCCCACCTATAAGATGAAATTGTTTTGATGAAATTTGCTCAAAATTATCCAAGCAGCGCTCAAAATTCTTGTCAAAAACGAAGTGTTTGAATTGAATCATTTGCTGAACTACCAGTTCTGGCAAAAATAGCCTGTTGAAAACTAAATATGAGTACACCTTTAAAAATGAATGAGTATGAAGCATTTTTTTTTAATGTAAGCGTTTTCGAACGTTCAAAACTCAGCTTAAACTTAACTTGAACAATAGAATCAGGTCAGAACCATCCTACAAATTCATTTCATATTCAACTATGTGCAATTGACATCCACAGTCACAAAAAGTGGTGCAATATTTTGCCTGTTCTAAATGCGTGTGCCAGCAGTGCAAAAAAAATTAATTAGTTCCTCTGAGCGAAATCATCATTTTTGTGGAGCAGCGGCATTCCGTTGCTCATTTTGAATAAGTGATGTTTTGATTACATTCTTTACTTCAGTGAAGACTCATAAGTCTAACAATAATTTTAGCTCTTTTCGATTAGAGTATTGATCATTGGTTGTGCTCAAGGACTGATTTTTAGTTAATTTAACTGCACTGTCATGGCCTAGGTTAATTTTATCGAAGGATGTCCTACAATCCTTTTAATCTGAGTGATAATATAATGAGCGAAAAATACCCATGAATGATAAATCATAATTTTCTATACGAAACATAGATCATAATCTCCATTAAGTCTTTCCTTGATTATCAGAATTCATAATTTCTAAGAAAAGGAGGGTATTACCGCATGACTTCCTAATGCTGTTGAGTGATTGGCAAAAAATTTTTGATTTCGCTCAGATACCACTGCGATCACTCTATCCACAAGCTGAGTCAAGACTAGCAGAAATGGTGGCATTGAAGAAGAAAGCCCCTCGTGTGTTATGGTACACGGAACAAAATCCCGTATGGCAGTTTACCGCTTGTTTAGAAATGAGTATCCAAGAGATTCAACATATTTTAAAAGCACTAAAGAATGGTATGAAAAGTTCGCAGGCACTGGAAGTGCCGCAGACCATAAAAGAAGCTGTAACCTGACGGCTTCCAACGTAACTTTCTAGACGCAACCTTCCCTAGCCGCTCGATTGGGAGACACGGCTCACACAATGGTCCCCACGTTTACCAGATATTACCCCTTCTTGATGTTTTCCTGTGGGTTATTGTAAAGATAAAGTGTACAGTAAACTAGTACCTATTGTTAAGCTCTTAAAAGCAATGAAAATAGCAGCTAAAGCAGCTGTTAACTACAAAGACATTGGTAGTTACCTGGCGTGAAAAATAAAATTCTACTTAAACGTACCTCGGGAAACGAAAGAAGCTCATGATGAAATTTATAAACAAAGTTAAAAACATCAGTCATTGGTGTTGAAAATTAAGAAAATTTCGGATATCTACCCAGCATGGCCTAGATCTAAATGCATTCTAGATAATGAATGCCTTAAACAAAGACTGTATGACCACCATGTATATTGAACAACGCTGAGAGACTATTTAGCCCGACCCCTTACTTCAGCCATCCCCAAAGAAGAGATTTTGGATGTTTGTGGTAGTTATCTGTGAACAGGGAGAAATAAGCAAATACTCGGTTGATGATAATCCGATTATCCATGCTTGCAGCCTGCTCCTGAGACGACTCGCAAAATAACTCGATAGCAAACGTTAGCGAGAAACTGTTGATTCTGCTGATATAAACAATGCTGTACATTTCATTCGAAAATTTATGACTTCATTCAAAAAAACATTTTTCAGAACAACTCGTTCCCAGTTCGAATGCGGTGAAAATAAGAATTCAGTAACACTGACAATATTATTAAGTGCACAAACAAATCCACGAGACCCTCGTTGTCTTTTTTTTAGGATAGAATGTGTCTCAAAAATGAATTCATGAAATTTAAATTCAGCTATAGAACAAAGAAGCCTAAAAATATGAAATCCGCTTAATATAATTTGAGCAAAATACTCAGCGAAGCAAAGCTTAATTCTTCCTCATTCCAGCGAAAAAGCCCGAAGCCGAAAAAGGACCCTGTAACTTTAGCAAACTTATGAAGATTTTAAATTCGTCAATTATGGAACCAATAGATTATATTGATTATTAAAATTAAAAATTTTACACAAACACAAAATACCGTAAAAATGAAGAAATAAATAATCGCGCTTTTTTGCATCTTCAGGCTATTAACCGATAGAAATAATGGCTTCAGTGTTTTTGCCTCAAATAGTGAAGGCGTGATCTGAGTGAGGTTGAGTTTAACTCTTGTACAGTGATCTAGGTGAGGTTGGGTCTTACGCTTGTACAGTGATCTAGGTGAGGTTGGGTCTTACGCTTGTACAGTGATCTAGGTGAGGTTGGGTCTTACGCTTGTACAGTGACCTAGGTGAGGTTGGACCTGACGCTTGTACAGTGACCTAGGTGAGGTTGGACCTGACGCTTGTACAGTGATCTAGGTGAGGTTGGGTCTTACGCTTGTACAGTGATCTAGGTGAGGTTGGGTC